>WSYH01007251.1:0-33888 GCA_036426205.1 Ascaphus truei
TGGGAGGGAGATGGGCACAGAGACTGGCAGCTCTGGGGAGAGTGGGAGGGAGATGGGCACAGAGACTGGCAGCTCTGGGGAGAGTGGGAGGGAGATGGGCACAGACTGACCGCTCTGGGGAGAGTGGGAGGGAGATGGGCACAGAGACTGATAGCTCTGGGGAGAGTGGGATGAGATGGGCACAGATGCTGCCACCACTAGGGCTGGATGCTTGGAACCTCTAGGTTTGGACTACTTATCCTATAATACAGGCTGGGATGAGCCAGGCCGGGGATGGAACAGGAGTACATAGACATTCACCTGTATGGCTTTACGCCAGAGGATACCTAGCTTAGCAGTAGTAGATTTATAGAAGCCTGTCACGGTAGGCCAGGTCTCTTAACACATGTATATTTCTGGGATCAGTCAATAGTCAAAACAAGGCAGTGAAATAAAATGGGGGTTATTTTGATAAAACCTCGGAAATACAACAGAACACAAAATACAGAAATATACGCACTTACTGGGACCTGGGGTATGAGATCTAGCCTTTCCTAGGTGCAGGGCGCCCGTTTGCAGGGGCTTACCCTGATCGGGACCTTGTTCTGGACCGAGAGTCTACAGAAACTCCTGACCGGGACCTAGTCCCGATACTCCTGGAACTGTTTTCCGCAGGAACTACTGACCGCGACCGCTACGTTCTCAGATGGGAATTTGGTCCTCGCGTCTGACTAGTCCCTGCCGGGCAGACTTTCCTGGCTTCAAAATGAAGCCGGTTGCTCTGTTATTTGGGACAGAGTAACTTTGAAAAGCCCGCCCCAGCTTCATCGACTCTAGCCACCAAATCGTCTGGTTCTCTGACTGGGGCTTCTCCTTACCCTCCGCTAAGCTATCCTTAGCATGGAGGTAGGAGGAGCGACCACTCAGAGTGTGGTAACCCTATCCCACTAGCCAATAGAAACAGGGGCCAGTCTCTTGGCTGACGTCAGAGGAGGGGGTGTGCCAAGCCGGCTCGAGATCCCCCCCGTGGGCGGGACATATGAATGGACCAATGGGAAACGCGCCAACATTCTGACGCTTTCCATGGTCAGCCCATTGCCACCTACTGGGCAGGCTCCACTAAGTCTGGCAGACCAGAGGATCCTCCCCGTAGGGGGTCTCTGTTCTCCGGTCTCAGTACTCTGCCCTGCCCGGCCACTTAGCACCCTGACACCTCTCAACATCCCGTCTCCTCTTTAAACTACGGACTCTATGCAGACTTACTGGCACCTTAACCGTATGCCCTGGCAGACTGCATAGAGCCTTATAGTAAATGTGAAACACATTATAAAGTACACTTTAATAAAGAATATACTTTGGGGCACCTTATACTTATACGGGAAATGGATTGGGGATATTTTGGGCTTGAAATCCAGGAGTCTGGGGGACACTGGGTAACCCCAGTGTAATTCACTCCGCGTACCGGCAAATCATGCCTGCTCACCGGGGAGAATTAAACAACTACCGGTAACTTTGACACCCGAACTCCTGCAAACAAATTGGTGTCATTTCCACACATATCCCCCCTAAAACTGACATACAAGAAATCCTGCAGTTCTAGGGCTATGGGAACATGAAAACAGGAAAATGCGGGGTCACTTTATTTTCAACATGTGTTGTTTCTGGTCCCGGGCTTATGGAGCTACCAGGGACTCCACTAAGGCAATGAAGGGGTTAAACCTGAATAGCCTGTTTATTGGGGGCAGAGGGGGTGGATGAAGGGAGTAGTTGCCCAGGGTGGGTGATTAGGCCTACCGGAAAATTGCGGGATGAGTTAACCCCTTCATTACCATACCCGTGCTAACCTCTATGGTAATGGAGGAGTTAACCCTTCCCGCTACCCACCTGGCAGGCCTAACCATCCATCCTGAGCCAACTACCCCCTTGACCCAATCCTTCTGCCCCCAAGAATTTTTAAAATACTTACTACATACCAAAACACCCACCCCCCTAACATACAGTACAGTAATGGACAAAATCATATCTGGATAATAGCACATTTGCCCTTTTAAAATAAAACATTACCCACCCAGCATAAAGTAAATAAAAGTTGCACTTACCTCGTCTTTGTCTTCCTCCCCATCCTTGTCCCCTGTTGGCAGGAACATTACAATTATGAAAGAAAAACTAATGGTCACTAAACCCTTAATCACCTTAGCGGTAATTAAGAGATTAACCCCCTCCCCCACAACCACCCGGTAGGCCTAATCACCCTCCCCGGGGCAACTACCTCCTCCATATACCCATTGATTGGCAAAGTGGTACACCATACCCATATAATATGGGCATTATTTGCCACTATGGCAGTCAATGGGCCACATAAAAAAAACAAGCACGAAAAATACAAAAGTAAAATAAACAATCAACAAAAATACACAAGAATTACAAAAACGAATCAACTAAATACACAACACTGTATGTGTTGGTGATTGTATTTATGTATTGCATTGTCAGTGCTTTTTCCCCTTTCAAAAAAAATAAACATATTAGCCATCTTTGGTTAATTGCACTTTTACCGATTCCTGTTGTTGGTACAGGGGGTGGGTGAAGGTGGGTGTTTAGGCCTTGTGGGAGGGTTGTGACTGCTACGGTAATGAAGGGGTTAACTTCTACTGCCACCCTCCTGCAAGTCCTAAACACCCTCCCTGGGGCAACCAAGCTTCACCCACCCCCTGTACCAACAACTATGCAGTACGTGCTATTAAACCCTTTCATTGCCATAGCGGTTAGCCGCTAAGGTAATGAAACTGGCTGCAACTTTTATTTTTACTGCACGTGATCGATACCGGAGCCTGGCGGGGCCTCCCCCCGACCCTGCAGGAACCCCCAGATCTCCAGGGGTTCCCGCCGGCCTCCCGTATCAATCCTGTGCAGTAAAAATGCTTTAATGCGTCTGGCAATATCTTCTGCACCAGCCTTTTGCTGGCACCAAAATCCTGCACGATGTTAAAGTTCGATATGCTGCTTATCACTGCTCAGTGAGCAGCCGTTTCTGGCCAAAAAACTGTGATTTGGACCTTTTTTATTTTTAGCTTGTACGAGTTTTTGTGGTCGGTGTTAAAGCTCTTTAAAAAGCCGTTATAGTGCAATACTGCCCTGTTATTGAGGTTTAGTGAATAGCAAAACGCAATATGGCGCTACAAGGGCATTTAACGTGCATTAAGCCTCTTACCACAGCTTGGTGAATGAGCCCCTATATCTCTCTGCATTTGTAGCCAGCTTTTTATCTTTGCCTCCAGGTCTCCAGATCTCCAAACCTGTCATTTTGATGATGATGGAAAATGGGGAAGAGCCGTATGTGCAGGTGGCCAAGGAAGGCAGGACGAGCGGCAGTGAGAGTAAGAAGCCCGTTACTATGCTTTATTATAACATCAGAACGTCCCTGTTATAAGAACACCTCCTCCATCACCAACCTTACTGTCCTAGAATGAACTGTGAGAGGCATCATATCCATTGTAAGAATACCTCCCCGTTATAAGTACATCCCCTCACAGCCAAACCTTCTACATGTGCTAGTGCAGGGGTGGCTGACTCCGGTCCTCGGGCTACCAACAGGTCAGATTGTCAAGATATCCCTGCTTGAGCACAGGTGGCTCAGTCGAAGACTGCATCAAGAACGGTAGCTCTTGAGGACTGGAGTTGGCCATCCCATGTTCTAGAATGATTGCTTATTCTTCTGATCCACAATGTGGCCCATTCCACAAACCTTTATAAGACACCAACCCCTTGCAAGAGTATCTCCTGGCAGCTCTGCAAAGTATAGTACAGGACCTTCTCCCAGAACCCCTTGCAAGAGTATCTCCTGGCAGCTCTGCAAAGTATAGTACAGTACCTTCTCCTAGAACCCACTAATATACTGTTTAGTCATTTGTACAATGTGCCTTTTCTTATGGGAGAAATCCCTTTCGGAAAGATGTCACCACTTTGTGAGAGTGGTAGCCGTGTTATAAGAACATGTCCCCACTGACCCAACACCCAGAGAAGGAATGCTTCCCCTAGATCAGGGGTCTCGAACTCAGTCCTCAAGGGCCACCAACAGCCCAGCTTCTATGGATATCCCAGTTTAAGGAGCCACTGATTGAGCCACCTGTACTGAAGCAGGGATATCCACAACACCTAGCCTGTTGGCGGCCCTTGAAGACTGAGTTTGAGACCCAAGCCCTTGAGGTCTCTCCAGAGAGCCAGTTACATTTCAGTTTTTGTTTTCCAGAATGTTGGGCCAGCGGGAGGTCGGATGAAGTCAGATTATTTGTTCCTCTTGCCGGGGAGGTGTCTGGAGACCAATCTCTTACTCACAACCCTTTGATAATCAGTGGAACTGATGAGCACAAGAACCGCTGGAGAGACAAAACAGGACACCACCTACTAGAGGAGGAAGCAGCATTTCATTCTGGCAGTGACACCATAGAATATGGGTACTCTGCTGGACGAAGATCTCCATCAGCTATACCTCTGCTGGAAAAGCCAAGTGCCAGAGAGCAGAGGATTGTGGATGAAGGGGCAGTAGAACACAGGCTAATAAGAATAGTGACAGACTCCAGTTCACAGCCTGCCCTGCATGGTGTAACACCAATGCCACTGAGTTTTGGTAAAGTGGACAAAGAAACTGTGATGATTTGTAGCCCTCAGGGTTGTCCTGATGTTGGCCAGCAATCTAATAATATAGTGGCTAGCAGAAGAAAAGATACTGACTCTACACAACAGCCAAATCAGAGATACTGGGGCCTGTTCCAGTGCTCCTTCTGCAATTTTGTTTTCCAGGATCTCTCTGAGCTTGTGCAGCACCAGGAGACCCACAACCAGGAGAAGTTCCAGGGTATCGGGCATGAACTGGTGCTGTCCGAGCAGCAGGAGGAGGCACCATGCATGTGGCAGAGATACCGGTGCATTGTGTGTCATAAGACCTTCTGCAAGCAGTCCTCATTGGTGACTCATCTGCGAATTCACACTGGAGAGAAGCCATTCTCCTGCCACGTGTGCCGGAGAACATTTAACCAGCGCACAAGCCTTACTGTTCACCTACGGACACACACTGGGGAGGCACCGTTCCGCTGCAGCAAATGCTGTAAGAGCTTCCGGCAGCAGTCCAACCTCACCCACCACATGAAGAGTCACCAGAGAGTGGAGGAGCAAGGCAGAGGAGACTGGAGTCAAGAGGACAGAGCCTCAGGAATCCCTTTGATGTATCTGGTATCCGAGGGGGATGACTCCAGTAGTGAAGTGTGGAACACTAAAGTCCCAGTGACTGGAAGCACAGGGGAGAAGGAAGAAGGGGCCACATCTCCCACATCTGGCAAAAGACCCTATGTCTGTGGCCACTGCTTCAAACGCTTCACACACAAATCCAACTTGCTGGTTCACCAACGCATCCACACCGGGGATCGGTCTTACCGTTGCCAAGAGTGTGGCAAGCATTTCAGCCGGAGGACTAGCTTAATGGTCCACTTGCGGGGGCACACTGGCGAAATGCCGTATTCCTGCCAGCAGTGCGGGAAGAGTTTCCGCCAGCAGTCCAATCTCCTCTACCACATGAAAAGTCACGTGGGACCGAGTGAACTGAAAGTCGAAATGTCCATCGGCAACCCAAACAATCAGTCAGTGAAGCTAGCTGAACAGCTGATTGGGCCATCTGGCCGGTATGTGGAAAGAGAGGCTTCACAGTCAAAAAGTATTGGTGTCAGTGGAGGAGGAAGAGGGGAAGAGAGCCAAATGAGTGCCTACCAGTGCAGCCAGTGCTCTAAATGGTTCCCCAGTACCTCCAGTCTTTTTCTTCACCAAAAGCTTCACGTAGAGGGGCCAAGTGACTTCATCCAATGCAGAGAAGTTAATTGCCAGTACTCCATTCATGGTGCTGTCCCGCATGTACACAATGAGAACATGATATCCTCCCAGCAGGGGCATGGAAGGTTCCCGCAGCAACATTTTAAGTTTCCCTCCTACCTGGAGAGAAACGTTGTCCCAGGGATGCACAGTACCCCAGAGCCAAATCGTAACCCTCAGCCAGGACACAGCATTGGATATCAAAGAACAGAAAGCCATAATGTGGAGGCAAGACCTATCAAGGGCCCTTACCAAATCCGGGGGAGGGGGAGACCAAAGAAGAGCCCTTGGTTGGGGCAGGCACAATCATGCATGGGGGCAGGGAAAGCACTTCACAAGTGTTGGAAGTGCCCCCGGCGTTTCAATCACAAGTCAAACCTGATCGTCCATCTACGTATTCATACAGGAGAACGGCCCTTCCAGTGCGGGCAGTGCGAGAAGCGATTCAGACAGCAGTCAAACTTGGCCCAACATCTCAGGACCCATAAGGACTCTCCTGGAGAGGAGGATGTTTTGGGGCAGCGGAGGGAAGTGAACGAAGGAGGGCAAAGGGGGAAGGATCTGCATGATATGGTGATGCTTCAGTCATCTGGCACTGGCCAAGTTCGTTGGTCTTTTCTTCCAGTTGGTGAGAGAAATCAAATGAACCAAAGTGAGCAGCTTCTTGAGGCTCCCCAGACCATACATGTGGGTGAAGGAATATCAGTCAGTGAGTGCATAAATAGTGCTTTGGAGGCAGAAGGCAATCCTCCGTCAGAAGAGCAGCTATTCAAGTGCAGCAGCTGCTTTAAGACATTCAACCACAAATCCAACCTGCTGGTCCATGAGCGCATCCACTCGGGAGACAAGACCTATCGCTGCCAGGAGTGTGGGAAGCAGTTCACTCAGCGCACCAGTCTCATGGTACATCTGAGAACTCACACAGGGGAGATGCCCTACTCCTGCCAGCAGTGCAAGAGGCGCTTCCGCCAACAGTCCAACTTGCTTTACCATCAAAAAACCAACACAGTGCTGGGGCAGCTGAGATGCACAGCTGAGAACTTGTTACATTCCCCAACAATTCTGAGAATAGAGACCAGAGGGGAAGCCGGCATCCGCCCAGAAATGGAGCCAGCACCCGGCCAGGCACAGGATTGGCTGCATGTGGAAGCAAACTTCAAGGAGAGGTCTGACATTGCCCCCACTCCGCCACAAGGGTCTGCAAAAGAGGAGTACCAGTGCCCTGAATGTGACAGAACATTTATTCACCAGTCCAACCTACTAGTTCACCAACTGATCCACTCAGGAGAGCGGGCATACCGCTGCCACGAGTGCTCCCGGCAGTTCACCCAACGCACCAGCCTGATGATTCACCTGCGCACTCATACTGGGGAGATGCCGTACTCCTGTCAGTGCTGTGGGAAGCGATTCCGTCAGCAATCAAACCTCCTCTACCACTTGAAGAGCCACGCAGGACAGGGGATTGGGATTGAGGTTATGCCACATGCAAGTTTTGTGGCTCCAAGAGCAAGAGGCCGACCGCGGAAAAGTGAATCTGGTGACGAGAGGACAGAGAAGATAATGCCCAGGGGCAAGCGTACCTACAAGTGCATGGAGTGCCCGAGGCGTTACAACCTCATGTCCAACCTAGTCGCTCACCAGCGATCACACGACTGCCAGACTCTGTACACGTGCTCTGAGTGCGGAGAGAGCTTCCTTCAGCAGAGTTACCTTACAGTCCACAAGAGGCTCCACACCAAGAGGGACCCTCCATCCTTGGAGCAGACTGGGCAGTTCCACTGGAAACAGAACCAAGAGTTTATAGATGGCAGAAATTCAGGCACCGAGGTAGGGAGAGGAATGGTATACACGAGGCACGAGAAATAGCTAGAATGGACTATGGACCCCGCCCAGCTTGGCAATGATCGGGGCCTGGATCTTTGGTAGTCCAGGAGGACCACCTGCATTCTAACGGAGTGTTGTGATGAAATAAGGAGAGCAATCCATTACAGGCGTGGGCAGCACTTCATACCGGACTGTGTGTGAGCTCAGGCGGAGTTAGTTGAGGACACAAATGTATTTACTAAACAAGCTGTATCCTCGCATGCTGATCACCACTGCTGCATTCCTCGAGGATACTTGATTCCCCCTACGCCTGGAAGGTTTTGAAGGAGCTATCCAAGCAACATCCTACATTAAAAAAAAAGATCTGCTTGGTAGTATTAGATAATACTCTGCATATTTTATTTATTTTTCATTCAACTCTTAATGTATTTTTAATTAATTTTAATATACTGAGCATCCTTTGCTTTCTATAGCAGGTTTTAGCCCACCTCCCAGCAGTGCAAGTTATTTGTAACACTTTCCTGTTTGTGATCATTTGTTGCACATGTTCCCACCAGTTAGAGCTGCAAACTGTAACAATAGACAAATGTTGCCTTGGTAATATCAGGATGCATTGTAGCTGCTGCGTTACACTGACTGAGGGATTGCTTAAAACTGAAAGGCGGCCATTTAGTGAATCCATGGGAGCAGGATCTTCGCTGATCGATCACAGGAGAACGATCGGCATCTTGGGTCATTAGTTTTTATTAAAGGTAATCAAAGGCTGCATATAGTAAAAAAACATGTATGTATATGTGTGCTGCTTGGAGGGCTCTTTAAAGATGTCTCCCAAATGGTTTCCAATGATCAGTCAGACAGTCACGGTCTAACCCAGGACGCTCAACTCCAGCCCTCAGAGCCCCCAACAGGTCAGGTTTTAAGGATATCCCTGCTTTAGCACAGGTGGCTCAGTCTGTCCCTGCTTTAGCGCAGGTGGCTCAGTCTGTCCCTGCTTCAGCACAGGTGCCTCAGTCTGTCCCTGCTTTAGCACAAGTGCCTCAGTCTGTCCGTGCTTCAGTACAGGTGGCTCAATCTGTCCCTGCTTCAGCACAGGTGGCTCAGTCTGTCCCTGCTTTAGCACAGGTGCCTCAGTCTGTCCCTGCTTTAGCACAGGTGCCTCAGTCTGTCCCAGCTTTAGCACAGGTGCCTCAGTCTGTCCCAGCTTCAGCACAGGTGCCTCAGTCTGTCCCTGCTTCAGCACAGGTGCCTCAGTCTGTCCCTGCCTTAGCACAGGTGGCTCAATCTGTCCCTGCTTTAGCACAGGTGCCTCAATCTGTCCCTGCCTTAGCACAGGTGGCTCAATCTGTCCCAGCTTTAGCACAGGTGGCTTAATCAGAGGCTGTCTTAGACTGAGCCACTGATTGAGTCACCTGTGCTGAAGCTGGGATATCCTTAATACCTCACCTGTTTGGGGGGTGGGGGGGGGGTCTTGAGGACTGGAGCTGAGTCCCCTAGTTTAGGTGCGTTATTAACCCTTGCCGTGCGGAAGGGGCCAGCAAAGCAATGACTCGCTTTTCCCTTTAAGGCGGGAGAGGTTAAGCGCTCAGTTTTGGAAACCTTCCTGGAAGGCTGTATTGGAGGCGCTGAAATATCTCCCTCCCCATCTCCCAGGGGGGCGGGGGGCGGGGGGGGGGGGGGGGAGGGGGGAAGGGACTGCTGCCGTTTCAATTCAACGTGCAAAGGCATAAACGTATATTCCAGCACTCACCGCTTATATGGCCCCTTTCGGAAATCTTGTCAACTCTTTGGAACAAAATGACCCTTTCCACACTTTTTTTTTAAATATTTATTTTTGTAGCACGTGACCTGTGTTTTGTGTTCCCTTATATTATTAGTGATAACACATCATATTTTATTCATAAATAGACATTCCCATTTTCCCTCACTGTCTGTGTATTTGGATGCATTGTTTATACATATGTACCATTAGATTTTATTTCTTGTGTGGGGCAACTTCATTTCCCGTTGGAATAGGTATTCTTTCTATCCATCTCTGCGGCACTCCCCGGCCCCTCTGTGGCCCTTCTGTGGCCCCAGTATCATCATGTGAACATGAGGAGTGTTGGCTTAAAGCCAGCGTTTAAACCGCGCAATGAAAAGCGAAACAAGGAGGCGCTACAGAACTAAGGGTCATTCATTAAGGCGCGTGTTCCATGTTTGTTTGACCATTGCATTTCAGTTAAAACACTTGGGCGTGCGTGTGCGCGTGTGTGCGTGTGCGTGTGCGTGCGCACACGCGATGTATAAACATGCTGGACATAGCAGCTAACCACACAAAACACATTCTTGTCAGCGCCAGATGTAAGAATATATTGATACGCGTGTCTTACGCGTAACGCTGATCCTTACCGGCATTTCTATCAGGGACGGAGCAGCTGCAGAGCGCGGGGGCCCAGTACCCCTGGACGTCCTAGGGGTTTGGTGATAAAAGAAATACCAGCGCAAAAAAAAAATATCACATAAAATGTTAGTAGAACATATAAAAATCGATTGATCATACATGGAATAAGAGTTAAAAAGCGCTTGAAACTGATACTGTACTAGATGGAGCAGAAGTATAGAAGAACAGGTACCAATGTTGCTTGGACACGGCACGGAGGAGGCCCAGGGCACACGCTGGCACCCGGGGCACACGCTGGCACCCGGGCCCCTCTTGTTCCGCCAGGCTTGATGGGAAATGTTGACGCATAAAATGCCAGCACAATGGCATTGACACGTCGCTGTTTAATAACGAATTTAACGGGCCACTCCAAGATTTAAACAACGTCCCCTGATACGGGCCCTTCCATTTCCCAATGAACTTAAGTCCGTTGTGCAGGTTGTTGCTCTGATCACCCCTGTAACACCCAGACCCGTTATAATAAGCCTAATGCAGGGGTTCCCAAATCCAGTCCTCAAGACCACCACCCCTCCCCAGGTCCCCAAATAGTCAGGATTTAAGGATATCCCGGCTTCAGCTCGGGTGGCTCAATCAGTTCCAGTCTTTGACTGAGCCTCTGATTGAGCCTCCTGTGCTGAAGCAGGGATATCCTTAAAACCTGACCTGCTGGTGGGGTCTTGAGGATTGGAGTTGAGATCCCCGTGCCTAATAACTTACACTTATCTCCTATGCCTTCCTTTCACCCCTCCGTGGAGCAGCAATGCACCAGTAGGCCACAGCTCAAAGTCGGGGAGGTCCGCTTCCCTTTGCTCAGAAAGATTTAGGCTCCATTCATTTAAACACGGCTTCGGTCCTACTCATGGAAGAGGCTGCTTCCCAGCATACTGAATAGGGACCACTCCAGTGGGATCTCCCCGTAGAAACAGCCCCCGTTTAGTCACTCTCCTATAATCGTGGCCCTAAGCGAGGGAAATCTCCAGAGAAATCTCGGGTTAGTCTGGGTATCCTTGCAAAGGAAGCGGTGCTCGGATTCACCGATCCGGCTGGGGAATGGTGCAAGCCGTTAGCCGGGGAGGTTTGCACCATCTCGTGGGTTTATTGCAGCAGAATAAAGGGGGAATGTGACGTGTGTGTTGGGTACAGTCCAATGTCCTCCAACTCCTCTCCTATGGGTAGTCTTCCCCGGCGGAGGCACAAGCTGTATACTAATAACCCGAGGTGTCAGCATTTCTCCCTGATGCATTGACAATAGCACAGGGGTGGGGAACTCCTGTCCTCAAGGCCCACCTACAGGTCAGGTTTCCAGGACACCCCTGCTTCAGCACAGGTGGCTGTCTTGAGCCACCTGTGCTGAAGCAGGGATGTCTTGAAAACCTGACCTGTAGGTGTGGGCCTTGAGGACAGGAGTCGCCCACCCCTGTGTTAGCACGAGATTCGATGAGAAGCCGGGTGTCCACGTTACTAGTGCAATGCAGCTTGTGACTACCCCGTGGGGGGTGAATCCAATCGTAGGACCTGTAGGGTGGTGGGGAGCTACCACGCCCACATACACCCCGCCATCTTTGTCTGCTGGGAAGAGCCACTTTGTGAGCACATGCTCTGGTTTCCTTGCGGTGTTTGGAGGTGGCGGTGTAGCTGCATTGCCATCAGCGCCCCAGTTTGACAACGGGCAAGGTTATTACCAAAGCGTGATGGGAAACATATAGCAGTGCAGAGGATGGGTACGTAGCTCAGGGCTTTGCTGCCAGCAAGTTATAAGCCACAGAAAGCTTAGCTTGTGATGATTTTTACCCTGGCAATAAGGCACTTGTGATTAAAGCCACTACAGTTAGGTCCGGAAATAATTGGACACTGGCACAATTTTCATCATTTTGAGCCGTTCCAAGCCTTCTCCATACTTTTTTCTTCCCATCATTCTGGTACAGGTTGATCTTAGTTTCATCTGTCCAAAGAATGCTGTTCCAGAACTGGGCTAGCTTTTTTAGATATTGTTTGGCAAAGTCTAATCTGGACTTTCTATTCTGGGGGCTTATGAATGGTTTGCACCTTGTGGTGAACCCTCTGTATTTGCTCTCACGAAGTCTTCTCTTTATGGTAGACTTGGATAATGATATGCCTACCTCCTGTAGAGTGTCCTTCACTTGGCTGGATGTTGTGAAGGCTTTTTTCTTTACCATGGAAAGGATCCTATGATCATCCACCACTGTTGTCTTCCGTGGACGTCCAGGCCTTATTGTTTTGCAGAGCTCACCAGTGCGTTCTTTTTTTCTCAGAATGTACCAAACGGTTGATTTGGCCGCTCCTAATGTTCCTGCTATCTCTCTGATGGATTTTCTTTTTTTTGCAGCCTAAGGATGCCCTGTTTCACTTGCATTGAGAGCTCCTTTGACCGCATGTTGTGGGTTCACAGCAACAGCTTGCAAATGTGAATGCCACACCTGGAATCAACTCCAGACCTTTTACCTGCTTAATTGATGATGAAATAGCGAAGGAATAGCCCACACCTGTCCATGAAACAGCTTTTGAGTCAATTGTCCAATTACTTTTGGTCCCTTGAAAAAGAGGGGGCTACATATTAAAGAGATGTAATTCCTAAGCCCTTCCTCCAATTTGGATGTGATTACCCTCAAATTAAAGCTGATAGACTGCACGTTAAGCCCATATTCATTATTTAACAGTAACTTGAATTTATTTTGTACACAGCCAAAATAACAAAACTTGTATCAGTGTGCAATTATTTCCGGACCTAACTGTATATATGAACATGCGGAAGTGTGGCGTGCCTTATTGTACAAGTGTTAACATGTCACAGCGGTTTCATTGCTGTAAGGCAAGAACAGGCTCCCATTACCTACTGCAATAAATACAGCAGCCACAGCTCACCACAACACAGTGTGCCTAGCATAGGTTTCTTACTCACAGTAACCTCGCACAGGAGGAGTCCGACCCTGGAGAATACCACGTGTGTGCAGACTGAAACAATGGCAATTTTATTCATGTAACAAGCTTTTGTATGTGTAATGTGTGCTGCTGCCTCTATTTATTTATATGGTTACATAGATTGAAAATGAGGCATTTTCTTGCCAGTTCTAATTTTTATTTTTGCCCCAGCTGACCGCCAACCGTTATCTAGAAGTGATGGTAAAAGCGCAGTAATCTCGGCCTGAACGGTGCAACCTCATGTTACACATTTAGCAATAACTGAGGCTAGTGCCACATTTCACATCTGGATGAGATAGGAACAGTAGTGATGAATTGTTACATGTTCATTTAAACACATATTTTGTCTTCCACTGCGACTGAATTTTAAGTGAATAGTTGGCCCCACCTTCCTGTTATGTGATCAGAATGTCTCGCATCAAATAACTACCGTATTTAATCACATGGGTGGGAATCCCTCTCCTTACGGAAGATCACACGTGAGAATCCCTCTCCTTCCAGAAGATCACACGTGAGAATCCCTCCTTCCAGAAGATCGCACGTGTGAGATTCCCTCTCCTTACGGAAGATCGAACGTGTGAGAATTCCTCTCCTTCCAGAAGATTCTACGCGTGAGAATCCCTCTCCTTACGGAATATCGCACTCGTGAGCATCCCTCTCCTAGTAAATCGCACGTGTGAGAATCCCTCTCCTTACGGAATATCGCACTCGTGAGAATCCCTCTCCTTACGGAAGATCACATTATGGCAGATACCGGGTATAAAACTGGTTCAAATAACCGGGATCGTTTAACATTTTCTCTGAAAAACGTGGTGCAGTCTGGCTTGGGAACTGGTTTATAGACAGACTTTGGGTGAGCCCTAAACTCTGCCTTAAATCCTACATGTGTTTAATGGATCAGCAATGCAATGTGAACACATCGCTCTTCTTGCACCCGGATACATTTTGTAACGAGACACTTGGCCGCTTTCTAACTAGGAATACATGGATTAAATGGTGTTTGGTGACATAGGACCCAAGGCTTGCGTGTTGTTGACATTCATAGATGAAGAGGAAATACATCAACCTTACATCTTCCGGGCACATCCGCTGCATCAAGGAATCTCCCTGGTTTCACCGTGGTGGCCAAAGTGGCTTTCATTTTTTTCTCCTCCCCATTTTGTGAGGAAGCCCCACTAAAACAAAAGCCATTGTGAGAACATGAGACAATACACGTGAAGGTGTGAAGGCCTACAGGAGGAGTTGGATTCTGCAGTAACATTTCCTGAAATTATTTGAGGTTCATTTTGTGAGATTCCTGACCATGCCAGGAATGCAATGGCATGCCAGAGAGACTGTGATGGAGGCTGCCTTCCCAAGGCTTCCTATGTAGAGACTCAATCTTAATGAAAGACATCCTTCCAATGAGGTAGACTAATTCTGCTGGCATAGGGTGGCTACCATCGAGTTGAGACTAATACAATCACCCAACAATTTTCAGTCACTAACTTTCAACAAGTCCAGACTTACTCCACAAGCATAAGGTCCCACTTTGAATGGACATGAGACCTCCAAGAAAAGCATTGCTTTGTATTCTAGTATAAGAGCACTGGGAAGAGGTTGGGAAGAGCACTTCATTGCTAGTGAGTGAAAGCGTGGAGTCCTCTGTGACAACCCAGCCAACCTTCCACATGTACGTTCTCCACTTTAATAAGACTCGCCCAAGCTCTTTCCTTATAATAACTTCCATGCGATGCTCTTAGGTTAGGTTGTTTAACTCTTCGTGTGATTATTACTAACAATGCAGTAGGAAGATAAAATAAAAACACCGTTGGCTAAATCTGTTTAAATGAATCTTCCTTGTATACTGGACATTGTTTGTGATGAACGTTTCTTTATATCTGATAAAAGCATTGCAGACGTGTGACGGGGGAGGTACATGGCAGTCAGGGAATGCTATGGGTGCTGCAGAATGAAGATGGCGAGAGTTAAGTGCATGAACGGAATCAGCAGAGGGCACAGTGTTGAGGTGAAGGGACGCGAGTGCCGTCCTTATGGAGGACCTCTGTGCGCCCCCACGTGTGCAGATCTCCCAGGAGATGAGCCTGCTACGTGGAGGGCCGCTTTGGAATAGGAGAGGATTTCGTACGGCCCGGTAAAGCTTTGGTGATCAGAACAGGAGTGGATGGAACAGTAGAGCTTTGAGAGGTATGGGCAGGAGAGTGAAGGCTCGTTACTACGAGGTAACCAATCCCACAGGTACCAGACCAGGGGCGTCCATCTCAAGTCCTCAAGCATCACCAAACAGGTCAGGTTTTAAGGCTATCTTCACCAGCACAGGGGTCTCAATCAGTGGCTCAGTCTATGACAGCCACCTGTGCTGAAGCAGGGATATCCTTACAACCGGACCTGTTGGTGGCCCTTGAGGACCGGAGTGGACCACCTCTGCTCTAGACTATGTCCCACTACTCAGTCCTAGAGGCGACATGCTGCATCCCTATTCCTGCCCTGATCTGTAAAAGTGCCGAGCTCTGCATCCATACACACGGCAAGCTGTGCCGCGCTGAGCTGGGGTGTGGTGTGCAAAGATATACCAATAAAAAAAAAGGACAATATTTATTTTGTTTTCTACAAAAAAACAGATTTTTACAAATAAAAGAAAAAAACAACTTTTCACAACTCGGACACTTAAAACAAAGAGCACAGGGAACAAAATCAAAGCTGCTGTAAAATGTGTCCGTGTGTGAGAGAGGGCAGTGACGGGTCAGAACGAGCCAGTGACGGGTCAGAACGAGCCAGTGACGGGTCAGAACGAGCCAGTGACGGGTCAGAACGAGCCAGTGACGGGTCAGAGGGAGAGTCCCTCTTTGCCTTCTCCCAGGGGCATGTACACAGCAGAGCTCAGTGACTGCTGCTCCCAGTCCTATAACCCCAATATTCCTAATCCAGGCTTTATATTGACCAGCTCTGTATACTACGGCTGTCATCCAAGAGTTGTCTTTTAAATTAACACTATTGTCCAATTCTAGGGGGTCCTTGGCCATGCTGCCCCAATACCAACAAGTCCTTATAAGAACTGGCATCTCAGTGCCCCTCCCGCCCCGTCTTCAACAGATGCGCTTTATGTCACCTACTAGCATTTCAACCTTTAGATGTCCATCCTTAGAGGTGCCCACAGCCCATCGAGCTGCACAACCTGAGATTATAGGGGCACGATTTCTGCTGTCACTCATTGGGGGACACCACAGGTGACAGATTCTGTATTTCTGCACCCCCTCTCTGAACAGCCAGGCTGTGAATGTCTTGCCATGGTCTAGGAGCCTAATCAGTGCTGTTTCTAGACAGAAGAAACGAGGGCTTCCCATGACACCCTCACAGCTTTCCTGCGGTCCTACTAGGCTTCCTCTGCATGGGGATCCATCGTTATTTAAAAGGGCATTGTGCCAGGACACCACGAGATACACCTAACTGCAGTGACCACATCGTAAAATAATGCCGGGGAGTTCCAGGGGGGGACCTGCAGAACATGGGGCAAGGGGGGAAGCTTGGGGGGCAGGGGAGGGCTCAACCTATAAAACGATGAGAGGTCCCTGGGCTGCTCCGAGGGTTCTTATCCTAGACTAAAGGTCCCAGGACTGCCCTGTACACGGCCCGGACAGGTTTAACCCTCTGTTCTCCTTGTTGCTCCACCACGAGGAGCCCCTCGTCCTGGCTGCCTACGCCTGCGGCACCACGACGTAGGGCTGGTGGGGGATGCACTTCTGCCGCTCGTTGCAGTTGTAAATCCAGCGCGGACGGACAAAGGAGATGCTGGCGTTCTCATTCAGGGCCTGGCCGGGGGGATAGGAGAGGTTAGGAAATAGAAAGGGGGCGGGAGAACGGCTCAGACGACCGTGTTCCACTAACACGTCAGTGATTCTGACCCAGATACTAGAGCGAGGCGAGAACCTCTCAGAAAACCCGCATTAACCCATAACTGGGCCATCTTTTGTGTCTGACATCACTTAAGTATGGGGTTAGGCATAATGCGTCTGCGTATCTCTGCGATCAGACGCTATAATGCAGAAGTGTGGGGCTGCGGGACTCACCTCCTCGAAGCTGTCATCCCATTCCTGAGAAGTGATTACGAACTGCACCTTCTCACTCATGTATTCCTCCAGATCCCTGCAGTGAGACACAAAGGTGGAGCAGGGACTCGCATAATAAAAGCAACCGCCCGCGCGCTCCCCTCTGCAGCCCGGCCGCCACCGCGCGCTCCCCTCTGCAGCCCGGCCGCCACCGCGCGCTCCCCTCTGCAGCCCGGCCGCCACCGCGCGCTCCCCTCTGCAGCCCGGCCGCCACCGCGCGCTCCCCTCTGCAGCCCGGCCGCCACCGCGCGCTCCCCTCTGCAGCCCGGCCGCCACCGCGCGCTCCCCTCTGCAGCCCGGCCGCCACCGCGCGCTCCCCTCTGCAGCCCGGCCGCCACCGCGCGCTCCCCTCTGTCCGTACTGTGGACCTCCGGATCCTGAAACCACAAGTCAGGGACTATCTTCACCCCTAGGGATCCAGGCGTCTGTCGAGCTCACCTCCCCGATGGATCCCGTAGGCTTTCGAGCTCACCGCGCCTAGTTATCCTGCGCTTGGCGCGCTCACCCCCTATGTTCCGTCTGGAGCTGGCTAGCTCACTCCCTAGGATCCAGGAGGCCGGTCGCGTGGATGGTGGTCGAGCTCACCCACCCCGAGGGATTCATAGGTGGGAGAGTGGATGTGGGCGAGCTCACCGCCGAGGAGTCCCGTGAGGGTGGCGATCTCACTCCCGAGGGCTCCAGGAGGCGGCGAGCCTCCACCCCCGAAGGACCGGATGCGTGCGAGCTCACCACCCGAGGTGATCCAGTAGTGCGGGCGCTCACCCAGAGGTCCAGAGGCAGGGCGAGTGATGTTGGCAGCTCGACCCACCCCGAGGGATCAGGAGATGGGAGAGTGGATGTGGGGCCAGATCTGAACAAAGAGCTCACCCCCCAGGTATCCAGGAGGCGGGGCGAGTAGGTGTTGGCGAGCTCACCCATCAAGGATCCAGGAGGCGGGCGAGTGGATGTTGGGCGAGCTCACCCCGAGGGATTCAGGAGGTGGAAAGTGTGATGTGGGCGAGCCTCACCCCCATGGCTTCAGTAGGCATGGGGCGAGTGGATGTGGCGAGCTCACCCCGAGGGATTCAGGAGGCTGGCCCGAGTGATGTTGGCGACGTCAGGGCGAGCTCACTCCCGAGGGATCCAGGAGGCGGGCGAGCTCACCCCCGAAGGATCCAGGAGGCGGGCGAGCTCACCCCGAGGGATCCAGGAGGCGGGCGAGCTCACCCCCGAGGGATCCAGGAGGCGGGCGAGCTCACCCAGAGGGATTCAGGAGGCAGGGCGAGTGGATGTGGGCGAGCTCACCCCGAGGGATTCAGGAGGTGGGAGAGTGGATGTGGGGCGAGCTCACCCCCAGGGATCCAGGAGGCAGGGCGAGTGGATGTGGGCGAGCTCACCCCGAGGGATCCAGGAGGTGGGAGAGTGGATGAGGGCGAGCTCACCCCCGAGGGATCCAGGAGGCGGGCGAGCTCACCCCCGAGGGATCCAGGAGGCGGGCGAGCTCACCCCCGAGGGATCCAGGAGGCGGGCGAGCTCACCCCCGAGGGATCCTGGAGGCGGGCGTGCTCCCCCCCGAGGGATCCAGGAGGCGGGCGAGCTCACCCCCGAGGGATCCAGGAGGCGGGCGAGCTCACCCCCGAGGGATCCAGGAGGCGGGCGAGCTCACCCTCGAGGGATCCAGGAGGCGGGCGAGCTCACCCCCGAGGGATCCAGGAGGCGGGCGAGCTCACCCCCGAGGGAATCCAGGTAGGCTGGGCGAGCCTCACCCCCGAGGATCCCAGGAGGCGGGCGAGCTCACCCCCCGAGGGATCCTTGGAGGCGGGCCGTGCTCCCCCCCGAGGGAATCCAGGAGGCGGTATCTCACCCCCGAGGTGCTCCAGAGGGCGGGCGAGCTCACCCCCTAGGGATCCAGATGGCGGCGAGCTCACCCTCGAGGGATCCAGGAGGCCGGGCGAGCCACCCCCGAGGGATCCAGGAGGCAGGGCCAGATGGACTGTGGGCGAGCCTCACTCTGAAGATCCAGGAGGTTGGCGATTGGTTTTGGCGAGCTCACCGCCCCGAGGGATCCATAGGCAGGGCGAGTGGAATGTGGGCGGCTCACCACCCCGGGTATCCAGGAGGCAGGCGAGTGGATGTGGGGCGAGCTCACCCCCGCACGGTTCCCGGAGCAGGTCGAGTGGATGTGGGTCGAGCTCACCCAGAGGGATTCCCAGGAGGGGGAGAGTGGAATGTTGGGCAAGCTCACGGCCCGGGGATCCAGGATGCAGGGCGAGCTCACCCCGGGGATCCAGGAGGCGGCGACTCACCCCCTAGGGATCCGGAGGTGGGAGAGTGTGTGGCCGGCTCACCCACGCCTGAGGGATTCAGAATGGAGAGTGTATGTGGGGCGAGCTCACCCCCAGTGACCAGGAGCAGGGCGAGTGGATGTGGGCGAGCTCACCCCGATGGAATCCAGGATGTGGAGAGTGTAGAGGGCGAGCTCACCCCCGCGGGATCCAGGAGGCGGGCGAGCTCACCCCGCAATCCGGAGCGCGGGCGAGCTCAACCCCCACTCCCCAGTATCCAGGAGGGCGGCAGCTCACCCCCGCGGATTCCCTGGAGGCTGGCGTTCTCCCCCCCCCCGAGGGATCCAGGAGGGCGGTCGAGCTCACCCCCCCCGAGGGATCATGAGGCTGGCCTAGTCACACCTCCCGGAGTGATCCAGGAGGCGGTCGAGCTCACCCTCGAGGGATCCCTGAGGCGGGCGCTCTCACCCCCAGGGATCGGAGGCGTGCGAGCTCACCCCCGAGGGATCCATGAGGCCGGGCCATTGGATGTGGCGAGCTCACTCTGAAGGATCCATGAGGTGAGAGATGGATGTGGGCGAGCTCACCCAGAGGATCCAGGAGGCAGGGCGAGTTTGATTGGGCGAGCTCACCCCGAGTATCCAGGGAGATGGGAGAGTTGATATGGGCGAGCTCACCCCCGAGGGATCATTAGGGCATGGCGAGTGGTGTGGGCGGCTCACCTCCGAGTAATCCAGGAGGCAGGGCGAGTGGATGTTTTGGCGAGCTCACCCCCTAGAGGTTCCAGGAGTCAGTTCGAGGTGGATGTGGGCGATCGTCCGCCGATGATCCAGAGGCAGGGCGATGGTGTGGGCTAGCTCCCCGAGGGATCCAGGAGATGGTAGAGTGGATGTGGGCTGAGCTCACCCCCAGGGATCCAGAGGCAGGGCTAGTGGATGTCGGTCGATCTAACCCCAAGGATCCGGAGGCAGGGGCTAGTGATGTGGCGAGCTCACCCCCGAGGGATTCAGGAGGCGGGCGAGTTGAATGTGGGCGAGCACAACCCAGGGATCCATGGGCCTGGCGATGGTGTGTGGCGAGCCTCACCCGAGGGAATCCAGGAGGCAGGGCGATGGATTGGGCGAGCACCCCCCAGGGATCAAGGAGGCAGGTCGAGTGTGATGTGGCTAGCTCACCCATATGGGGTATCCAGGAGGGCAGGGCAGTGGATGTGGGCGAGGCCTCACCCGAGGGATCCAGGAGGTGGGGAGAGTGGATGTGTTGGCCCCCCGAGCTCACCCGCGGGATCCAGGAGGCAGGGCGAGTGGCTGTGGCGAGCT
Source organism: Ascaphus truei (assembly GCA_036426205.1). NCBI lineage: Eukaryota > Metazoa > Chordata > Amphibia > Anura > Ascaphidae > Ascaphus > Ascaphus truei. Next base: position 20,711 of record WSYH01007251.1, read on the forward strand.
CCACCCCGAGGGAATCCAGGAGGCGGGAGAGTGGTGTGGGCTAGCTCATCCCCCGAGGGATCCAGGAGGCAGGCGATTGGGTGTGTGGCGAGCTTCCCCCGAGTGTTTCAGGAGCGGGCCGAGTGGATGTGGCGAGCACACCCCAAGGGATCCAGGAGGCGGGCGAGTGGGGTTGGGGTGGGCGAGCTCACCCATAGGGATTCCAGAGGCGGGCCGAGGGGTGTGGGGCGCGCTCCCCCCAGGGATCCGGATGCGTAGAGTGGATTTGGGCGAGCTCCCCCCCGAGGGATCCAGATGAGTGCGTCTAGTTGGGTGTGGGTCGATCTCACCCCGAGGGATCCAGGATGCGGGCGAGTGGTGTGGGCGAGCTCACCCATAGGGATTCAGGAGGCGGGCGAGTGGGGTGGTCGAGCTCACCCCGAGTGATCCGAGGCGGGGAGTGAATGTGGGGTCCGAGCTCACACCCGAGGGTATCCAGGAGGCAGGCGAGAGGGTGTGGGCTAGCTCAACCCCGAGGTATTCCGGAGGCGGTCGAGTGGGTGTGGGCGCGCTCACCCCGAGTTATTCAGGATGCGGGCGAGTGGGTGCGGGGCGAGCTCAACCCCGAGGGAATCCAGGAGGCCGGCGAGAGGGTGTGGGCGAGCTCCACCCCGAGGGATCCAGAAGGCGGGCGAGTGGGTGTGGGCGAGCTCACCCCGAGGGATCCAGGAGGCGGGCGAGCCGGGCATACGCACGCAGAGAAGTTGCATTCACCTGTCTGGGTGTGGGAGCTTTGGCTCTGGGGGGTGAATCTTCCTCACTATCATCCTCTTCATCACTGCTGGACTCTGCTGCACTCATCAGGTACCTGGGGCAAAAACACTGCATGTCAGGGGAGAAAGCAGCAAGGGCATCGGAGACCACACGAGAGGCACAGAGGAGGTCAAACACCTCCCAGGCATGGAGATAAAGGGGCGCACGGCATTACCGCGCGTACGCCAACACGGCGGGGAATAAAGGGTCCGCGACTGTCTTACCGCGCGTACCCAGCACGGGGGGATAAAGGGCGCACGGCATACCACGCAGCGTACGCCAACAACGGCAGGGATGGGCCTCCGTCAGTAACCGCGATACGCCAACAAACAGAAGCGGTGGAAATAAAGGTCCCACGTGGCCGCACGGCTTTAACCGGCTCTAACGGACTCCAACACTGCGGGAGAATACAGTGCCTCCCGTCCTTACCATCTCTTGACGCCCACACCTGGGCGGTAATAAAGGGCCTCACGGCAATTAAAACCCCCCACCGCTCTACGCCTACACGCGGGGAAAAAGGCCTCACTGCTTAACCGGAGCGCGTTAAACTCCACAACACAGCGTGGGAATAAATGGCCGTGCACGGCATTTTACGTCTTGAGCGCCAACGAACACTGCGGGAAGTAAATGGGCCTGCACGTCATTAAACCGGGGTCGGTAGTACGCCAACAGGCTTTAATACCTGGCCTCAGCTTCCATTACTCGCTTAACTCCAACAACTTCTTTTCGATCCCTTGCCGCCGACGAGGGTGAAAGTAAGAAAGAGGGAGGGGGAATGAGTAGGGCAATTAAGAAAGACAAGGCTTCATTCCCTCTCGTAACTCCAACCAACAGCTTTTAATAAATTTCCTCACGTCATTACCGTGGCCGACGACACGGGGCGGTCCATCTCTTCCCTCCACCCACTTCTGGGAATAAGTGTCGTGCACGCATTACCAGCTAGTACGCCAACACTTCGGGAATAAAGGCCTCAAGAGCATAACGCGCGTACGCCAACACGGCTTGAATAGAATGGCCGCACGCATTACCTGCGAGACGCCAACACGGCGGGACTAAGTTCCGGCAACGGCATTACCACCACGCACCGCGCGTGCACCCACACTGCGGGAATATGCGGGCCGACGGCATTAATTACCGCGAGTACGCCAACAACCAGCGTGGACTAAGGTCCCACGGGACATTACCAGTCCCAACCTGCGCTTACGCCAACACGGCGTGAATAAGGGCCCGCATCTTCATTACCGCTCCGTACGCCAACACAGAACGCGGGGAAAAAGGGCCGCACGATCCTACCCCAAGGGGGAGCGAGATGGGGTTAAACAACACCCGAAAGAAAGCGGAGAATCGTTTCTGGGGACCACCCCCCGGGTCTGTTCCTCCCTTTCCTAGAGTCCCCCTGTGCCGTTCCCTTTGTGAAAAACTCTTTCGGGCAGTCGCGCCACACTGGCGGGGAATAAAAAAAGGGCCGCACGGCAATTACCCACCGCTATTTAGCCAACACGGCGGGGAATAAAGGGACGACCCGGCATTAAACAAACCCGCGGGTCGCCAACACGGCGGACATAAGGGGGGCTCGGCACGGCATTAACTACCGGCGCGTACGCCAACACAACGGCCGGTAATAATGTCCTCACTTCATTAAAACCGCGAAGTTACTCCAAACACGCTTTTAGATAAAGTTCCGGCACGCATTACCTCTCTTAACTCCCCCCACCACCTCGCCTTCTTTGTACTCACGGGCGCACGCATTACCACCGCGTTCGCCAACGACGGCGGGAATAAAGTGCCGCCGGCATTACCTCGCTACGCCAACACTCGGGGAATAAATTGCCGCCTGCAGTACCCTAACCCACCGCGAGTAGCCAACACGGCGGGGAATAAAGGGGCCGCACGGCATTACCGCGAGTACGCCAACACGGCGGGGAATAAAGGCCGCACGCATTACCGCGCGTACGCCAACACGTGCTGGGTTAAACTAAAGGGAGGGCCGCAAACGGCATTACCCGTTAATGCCTTCGGCACACTTTTTATTGTGAGTCGTTATATGAGGGTTTTTTTGGGGTCAAATCTACTGTTTGGCAAACTGTACCTCAACATTTTACGGACGAAACTGAGCAAAGCGAGTCCCCCCCCGACCCCCCCCCACTCGCGACAGCTTCCCACCCCCCCGCCCCCACCACAGGCACAAGCTCTCCCCCCCCCCCCACCCCCGGCGACAGCTTTCCCCCCTTCTCCCCCCTACCCACGTGCGACAGCCTCTCCCCCCCAAACCCACGGTCCAGCTTCCCCCCCCCCACGCCACAACCACCCACGGACTACATCTCCTCCCCCCCCCCCCCACCCGGCGACAGCTTCTCCCCCCCCCACCTATGGGCGACATCCCCCAGCTTCCCCCCCCACCCACGGCGACAGCTTCCCTCCCCCTCCCCCCCCCCCCCACTGGCTACAGCTTCTCCCAAACCCCCCCTCCTATCCTCTTAACCCCTTCATCACCAGCAAAGCAAGGTGTTGCAGGCACCCCTGGCAGGGAAGGGGTTATGGACGCTCACTTCTTGTATGGCAGACACTGCTTCTTCCTGTGGCAATCCAAGACCCACTCCTTCCGCACGATGATGCCCCCGGCAGCTTTCACGTGGCTGTATTTGGGGGTGTTGGCAAATGCACATCTGGGGAGAAAAACAAAACAGAAATGTCTCGGTGCTTTGCTCTGCCCCCTGGGTAACTGGTTCTTGCGTTCGGACCAGAGATACCGGGCCACACGCCGCCATCCTGGGTGTCCCTAAACGCTTAGTAGATTGCAGCTCCTCGGGGCAAAACGATTTTAATCCCAATGTTACTTTATTGTCTCAGGCTCTTATTCCCAATATGTGATTATTACTGCTGTGACACGGTTTTGAGATATGCTGTATTATTACTTGCTGTGACCGTTATACTTAACGCTGTGATTATTACTGCTGTTCACTGTTATAGTTAATCTGTTATATTACTTGCTTGGACAACGGTTATATTATGCTGTGATTATTACTGCTGTGACGGTTTAATATGGTGATTATGCTCGTGAATGTATATATAGAATTATCTGCTGTGACACGTTATATTATGCTGTATTATTACTGCTGTGCGCTGTTATACTTATGCTGTGACCTTATTACGGCTGTGATACACTGTTTTGTATCTATTATTCTTACCTGTGAATTTTTAGCTTGATTATTACTGCTGTGACACTGTTATATCTACAACCTGTGATTATTACTCGCTGTGACACCCCTGGTTTATATTATGCGTTGCATTCATTACTTTCACCGCTGTGTGACCTGTTATAATTTAGTGCGCTGTGATTATTAACTGCTTGTGACCTGCGTTATATATGCCTGTGATCATTATACTCTGTGACAACTGTTATATTATGCTGTGATTATACTAAGCTGTGCTACAGGTTTATATTGTGATTGCTGGTCGATATTATTTGCTGGTATACTGCTGGGACACGGTTATAATTGACACTGTGATTATTTACTGCTGTGCACCTGTGTCACATTATGCTGTGTTGATTACTCGCTGTGACCGTTATAACGCTTGAGATTACTGCTGGACACTTTGATTTACTGATTACTGCTGGACACGGTTATATTTGCTGTGTATTAGTACTGCGGTGTGACAAGCGTTTATATTAGCCTGTGATTATTACTGCTGAGCCATAACTGTTATATTATCGTGGTTTATTACGTCTGTGCATGGTTATTGTATGCTGTGATTATTATGCTGTGACACTGTTTTATAGTTACGCTGGGATTATACTGCTGACGCTTTATAGTTACTGGCTGTTTATATATTCTCGTGACGTTATCTATGTGGATTATTACTGCTTTGACACTGTTTATATTATCTGGTATTCCTTGCTGGACGTTATATTATGTCGTGATTTCTCTGTGACACTGTTATATTATGCTGTGATATTACTGCTGTGACAACGGTTTATTATGCTGTGATTTATTCTGCTTTGACAACTTTTATTCGCTTGGTGAGTATTACTTCTCGAGTGACTGGATATATTACGCATGTGTATTATCTACTGCTGGACCACGGTTATATTAATGTGTTTCTGGTGGACTGTTTATATTATTATTCTGGCGTGACACCGGTTACTCAGTACGCTGGTTATTACTGCTGTGACACCGGTTATATTGACGTCTGTGATTAGTACTTGCTGTGAGCACGGTTATATTACCTGTGATTATACTGCTGTGACTTGTTATATTTATGCTGTGATTATTACTGCTGGTGGACACAAAGGGTATATAGCTGTGATTATTACTCGCTGTGACACGTTATTATGCTCTGTGATTCTTACTGCTGTGACACTGTTATATTATGCTTGATTATTAACCGCTTGACATCGTTACTTCGCTTTATTATATCACTAGCTGGCGACTGTTATATTATACTGTGAATTATGTACTGCTGTGACACGGTTAATATTACGCTGTGTTTATTGCCTGCTGTGACATGGCTTATATTTTCTTGCATTATTACGCTGGGACACTGTTTTTGTATTTTCGATTATACTGCTGTGACACAGTGTGTTATTTATGTCTGTGATTATTTGCCACTGTTACTGTGCAACGCTGTGACAGTGATATTACGCTGTGATTATTCACTGCTGAGACATGGTTTATTATGCTGGTCGATCTCTATTCCTGCTCGTCTGACTGTTATCATTATGCTGGTGATTCATCTACTGCTGTGACACACGGTTTTCATTACCGCTGTGATTATACTACTGCTGTGACATGGTTTATATATGCTGTGATTATTAATGCTGTGCTACTGTTATAATTATCTGTGGGTGCTATCTAACTGCTGTGACACTGTATATTACGCTGGTTGATTATTACTGCTGTGACATGGTTATTTAAGCTGTGATTATTACTGCGTGACTGTTACTATTATGCTGGATTATTACTTAGCTGTGACTGTTATATTATGCTGTGATTATTACTGCTGTACAACGGTTATATTACGCTGTGATTATTACTGCTGTGACACTGTTTATTACACAGTTGATTATTACCGCTGTGACACTGTTATATTACGATGTTGTTATTATGGCTGTGACACGGTTTTATATTATGCGTGATTATTCTGCTGTGCCACTGTTTATATTATGCTGTGAGTTATTACGGCTGTGGACACTGTTTATTATGCCTGTGATTATTACTGCTGTGACACACGGTTAATATTTGCGTGATTATTACTGCTGTGAAGCGTTATATTACGCTGTGTTATTACTGCTGTACTGTTATCTATATCTTGTGATTATTACTGCGTGACAACCTGTTATATACGCTGTGATTATTAACGCTGTGACAGCCCTGTTATATTATGCTGTGATTATTACTGCTGTGACACGGTTATATTTGCTGTGATTATTACTGGCTGTGACCTGTTATATTACGCTGTGATTATTAACTGCTGGACACTGTTATATTATGCTGTATTATTCATACTGCTGTGGAACACGGTTATATTATTCTGTGGATTATTACTGCTGTGACTGTTTCTATTACGCGAGTGGACTTATTACTGCTGTTGACAACAGTACACGTATTTACGCGTGATTATTACTGCTGTGACAGCCCTGTTATCATAACATGTTGATTATGACATGGCTGTGACACGGTTAATATTATGTCCTGTGATTATATACTGTCTGTGACACCGTTTATATTATGCTGATGATTATTCATCTGCTGTGACACTGTTTAATTACGCTGTGATTATGTACTGCTGTGACAACTGTTATATTATGCTGTATTATTACTGCGTTGACACTGGTTTATTAGCGCTGTGATTATTGTGCTGTGCCACGTTATATTTGATGTGATGTATTACTTCGCTGGTACACTGTTATAGGTTTGCTGTGATTATGTCACTGCCTGTGACCACTGTTATAATTACGCTGTGATTATACTAGCTGTGACACGGTTATATTACGCTGTGATTATTACTGCTGTGACATCCTGTTATTTATACGCTGTGATTATTACCTGCTGTGACACGGTTATATTACTGCTGTGATTATTACTGCTGCTGTGACACGGTTCTATTATGGCTGTGATTATTACTCTGCTGTGACCCTGTTATATTATGCTGTGATTATTACTGCTGTGACACGGTTATCTTTACGCTGTGATTATTACTGCTGTGACACACTGTTATATTACGCTGTTGTTATTACTGCTGTGACACTGTTATAATTATGCTGTGATTATACTGCTTGACAACTGTAATAATTATGTTGTGATTATTACTCGCTGTGACACGTTTATATTAGCTGTGATTATTACTGCTGTACACGGTTTATATTTACCTGTGATTATTACTGCGTGACTGTTATATTATGCTGTATTATTATGCTGTGTACTTATATTACCTGTGTATTATGCTGTGACAACTGTTATATTACGCTGTGACCGTTATTTACGCTGATTATTACTGCTGTGACTGTTATATTATGCTGTGATTTTACTGCTGTGACACGGTTATATTACGCTGTGATTATTACTGCTGTGACCGGTTATATTACGCTGTGATTATTACTGCTTGTGACACTGTTATATTACGATGTGAAATTATTACTGCTGTGACGCGGTTATATTGACGGCTGTGATTATTACGCTGTGACACGGTTGCTATTATGCGTGATTATTACTGCGTGACACGTTATATATGGGCGTCATTATTACGCGTGACACTGTTATATTACGCTGGATTATTACTTGCTGTGACCTGTTATATTACGTGTGATTATTACTCGCTGGTGACGGTTATATTTACGATGTGATTATTACTGCTGTACACTGTTATAATTATGCTGTGCATTATTACTGCTGGACAACGGTTATATTTGATGTGATTATTCACCTGCTGTGACAAACTTGTTATATTATTGCTGTGATTATACTGCTGTGACACGGTTTATAATTACGCTGTGATCTATTACGCTGTGGACACGGTTATATTACGCCTGTGATTATTACTGCTGTGACACCGGAATTATATTAATGGCTTTGATTATTACGTGCTGTGACACGGTTATACGCTGTTTTATACTCTGCTGTGACTTTATTTCGCTGTAACACTCGCTGTGACCAATGTTATATTAGCTGTGATTAACTTACTGACTGACTGTGACACGGTGTTATATTATGCCTGTGCATTATTACTGCTGTCGAACACGGTTATATTATGTCTGGATTATTACAGCTGTGACACTCGTTATATTCGCTGTGATTATACTGCTGTGACACTGTTCATATACGCTGTGATATATCATGCTGTGACAACGTTATATGACGTGTGGATATTACTGCTGTGACACGGTATATTATGCTGATTATTAACTGCTGTGACACGGTTATATATCGCTGTGGTCTATTACTGCTGTGCAAGAACGGTTTATTAGCATGTAATTATTACTATGCGGTGACACCGTATTTGTGTATATTAATGCGTGACACTGTATAAACTGATATCTGCTGTGACACGGTTATATTACGCTGTGATTATTACGGCTGTGGACAGCTGTTTATAGTTATGCGTGTTATTATACTGCTGTGAACACTGTTATATTATGATGTGGATTATTAATCTGTGACAGTTATATTACGCTGTGATATTACAGCTAGTGCCTGTTATATCGCTGTGATTTATTACTGCTGTCGACAACCTGTTATATTGTGACTTTGTGATTTATTGACTGTTTGATTACGAACACTCGTTATATTACTGCGTGAGTATTCACTGCTGTGACACTGATTATATTACCGCTGTGATATATTACTGCTGTGCACTGTTATATCACGCTGTTATTTAACTGCTCCGTGACACTGTTATCTTACGCTGTGATTATTAACTGCGTCTGACCTGTTATATATATACGCTGGTGATTATTACTCTGTGACACTGTTATTCTGCTGTGATTATTACTGCTGTGAACACTGTTATATTATCTTGTATTTACTGCTGTGACTGTTTATTATTGATTCTGCTGACTGTATCTTACCTTGATTACTTGCTGTGACACGGTTATTTACGCTGTGATTATTACTCGTCGTGACACTGTTATAATACCGCTGTGATTATTACTGCTGTGACACGTTATATTATGTGCATTTACTAGCTGTGACGTATTACGCTGTTTCTGTGACACTGTTATATTACGCTGTGATTATTACTGCTGTGACAGCGGTTTATATACGCTGTGTTATTACCTGCTGTTGACACGGTTTATATTACGCTGGATTACTTCTAGATGATCACTTTTAATTACGGCTGTGTTATATGCTGTGACACTGTTTATATATGCTGTGATTATTACTGGCCTGTGACACTGTTATAAATTAGCTGTTATTATTACTGCTGTGCCTGTTATATTACGGCGCTTAGTGATGTATATTACTGTATACTGTGGACACTGTTATATTACGCTGTGATTATATTGCTGTGACACTGTATATTATGCTGTGATTATTACTGCTGGTGACCTGTTTTAATTATGCTGTGATTTATGATGCTGTGACTGTTCTATTATACCTGTATTATTACTGCTGTGCACACGGATTTATATTACGCTGTGATTATTACTGTAGTGTACACTGTTATACTGATTACTGCTGTGACATTCTATATGCTGGATCTTTGTGACCCGTTATATTACTTTAACTGCTTACCGTTATTAGCTGGAATTACTTTGACACGGTTATATTTACGCTGTGATTATTACTGCTGTGACACTGTTATATTACACTGTGATTATTACTGCTGTGACACGGTTATATTATGCTGTGATTATTACTGCTGTGACACGGTTATATTATGCTGTGATTATTACTGCTGTGACACTGTTATATTACGCTGTGATTATTACTGCTGTGACACTGTTATATTATGCTGTGATTATTACTGCTGTGACACTGTTATATTATGCTGTGATTATTACTGCTGTGACACTATGGAGATGGATGGTGCTATATCAGGGGGCTCAACTCCAGTCCTCAAGACCCCCCAACAGGTCAGGTATTAGTGATATCCCAGCTTCAGCACAGATTTCTCGATCAGTGGCTCAGTCAAAGACTGTACCACCTGTGCTGAAGCATGGATAGGCTGAAAACCAGACCTGTTGAGTCCGGAGGACTGGAGTTGAGAAGTGCAATGAGACCAGCCCACCCCGCCTTAGAGACGGCGGCATGTTCTATCCCAGACGCGTGCAAAGTGGGGGGCGCGGGCGTTTGCAGAGGTCCTGCGCTCCCCCAAGGCATTTAAATTAAATGCGACCTCTACTTACCGAGGTTCAGCCGGCCACAGGACACGTGACCATGACAACGCCACGTCAAATGACGCCGTGGGGTCACGTTGCCACAGAGTCCTCGGGGAAGCGCGGGTCCTCTAATCACCCCCCCCCCCCCCAGAAAGTCTTGCGTCTCCCCCCACCCCCCAAACCCCCGTGCGAACGTACTAAACTGTTCTATTTAGAATGGTCCGAAAAGCCGGCATACCAAATGCTGCCATAACTGTCTTTACTAGCACAGCCCGAGGCCCCATTGGGAAGCCGGAGCGTTGAGCAAGTAAAGACGGCTTTTTTGACCTATCTATTATATATATATATATATATATATATGGCTTTTATATACACGTCCTGTGCGCATCTACCTTTTGGTGTCCTCCTGCAGAGGCGCTCTGTTCAAATACTAAGCCCTCTGGCACTATAAGAGCCGACCACCCTGCATGAGCCCCTCTTTAACCCTAAACTTGCCAGTCCTTGAGGTCCGGCACTGTGCCGTGGTAGTGACGGTCCTGTTCCACCTGTACAGCCATCAAGTTCATGTTTTACCCTACAGGTGCCGGCACAAGCCCCCTGCATCTTGGCACAGGAGGTGCCGGCACAAGCCCCCTGCATCCTGGCACAGAGGTGCCGGCACAAGTCCCCTGCATCCTGGCATAGGAGGTGCCGGCACAAGCCCCCTGCATCCTGGCATAGAGGTGCCCTAGGTAAACGTACATGAGGTGGGTGCTGTCCGAAGACCAGTCGGGTCGGTACTTGGCTCCCATCTCCAGCGCTTTGTCCCGCAGGTCGGACCGGAACGGATTCTGGAAGCCGCTGAGCACAAACACGGTGCCCTGCAGTATCCGACTTGTCTCCACGGGCTGGGGGGCTCCTGGGGACCTCTTGTGGGTGGGCTTCTCAGGAGGTGGGGGCTTCTTCACAGGAGGGACAGCAGCAGGCTCCGCTGAAGGAGAATCACAGGTGGGAGGTTATAACACTGCCACTCAGAGATTAGAGCGCAAGCTCTTTGGGCAAAACACCTCAACTGTGTCTGGATAAAAAGTATTATTTGGTACTATATTTAGAAAAGGATTTGTAAACGCCGGCACACCTTGTACTCAATGTACCGGACCATAAAGTTGTGTGGCATCAAACGTTGTCGGTGATCTAATCCTGTAGTAGATCCCGTTATGAAGCAGATTCAATAGGAGAGGCAGCTTTATTGCGGTTCCATAATCCTCAGGCGCGTTTCGATCCCAGCTCATCGGGGCTTAGGCTGGGACTGAAACGCGTAGGATTATGTAACCACAATAAAGCTACTTTTTCTTCAATCTACGAGCGCCCCCTGCCTCTCTTCGTTGAATTTATTTAGCATTATAAGATTTTACCAACAGGCTTGGTGAAGTACAGCCAGCTGAGTCGAAGATGAAATAAGATATACATTGCAAATACAAATATCCGCCCGAGGCTTTGCTTTTATTTATCCTTTGCGCATATAACCTGTCCCCTTTTGATTCAGGGGGGGGAATGTTTGACCCGACTACGTAAACGAAAGAAACGTTAGAACAGATTCAAATGAAACAGACCTAGGCCCTGGCTAAAATATAATCAAAACCGTCACTTCTGCATTCATGAAAACCTAGGAAAGTATTGAAATGATCGGAGGCAGATCCGGGATCTCAGCGGAACGATTTACAGTGTTCCCACAGAGCTAGAACTACCAAAGACCAATGTGGGGGAGTATATAGAAAAGGCAGATCCTTTCCAGCTTAGAATCCCAAGAAACGTCCATTCTTGGTTATCTTGGCTTTCTGCATCATTAAGGCCAGTCAGCGAAGTCAAACTTCCTGAGACAATAGAAACAGAGGCGAACCCTTCCGTTAGCCCAGGGGGTCTCCCCTCCAGTCCAAAAGAACCCCCAACGGGTCAGATTTTTATGATAGCCCTGCCTCAGCACAGGTGGCTCACTCAGTCCCTGCTTCAGCACAGATGGCTCTATCAGAGGCTCAGTCTTTGACTGCCACCTGTGCTGAAGCTGGGATATCCTGGGAGCCGCTGGGGGCGCTCGAGGACTGGAGATGAGAAACCTGCTTTAGCCTGTTCTTTTAGCTGGAACCAGAAGAACAAATATGCAAAACAGTCTATGAAAATCAGCGCTTCATGAGAACGGAGATCTTCTAATCCGAATGGATCTGCTCTGTGGTGATCAATCATCATCTGGTCAGCCACCAAATGGACAATCTGAGTTATGAGAGGCTAGCTAAATTAGATTTATTTACATTAGAAAAGAGGCGTCTAAGAGGGGATATGATAACTATATACAAATATATTCTGGGACAATACAAGGAGCTTTAAGAAGAACTATTCATCCCACGGGCAGTACAAAGGACTCGGGCCATCCCTTAAGGTTGGAGGAAAGGAGATTTCACCAGCAACAAAGGAAATGGTTCTTTACAGTAAGGGCAGTTACAGTGTGGGATTCATTACCCATGGAGACTGTGATGGCAGATACAATAGATTTGTTCAAAAAAGGTTGGACATCTTTTTAGTAAGGAAAGGTATACAGGGATATACCAAATAAGTATACATGGGAAGGATGTTGATCCAGGGAATAATCTGATTGCCAATTCTTGGAGTCAGGAAGGAATTTATTTTCCCCTTATGAGATATCATTGGATGATATAACACTGGGGTTTTTGTTTGCCTTCCTCTGGATCAATATACTGTAAGTACGGATATAGGATAAAGTATCTGTCGCCTAAATATAGCCTCGGTTGGCTCGATGGACCTAGGTCTTTTTTCAAACTCTTCTGCAACCGCGACACTGCTTCCCGCGCAACCGCGACACCGCTTCCCACGCAACCGCGACACCGCTTCCCACGCAACCGCGACACTGCTTCCCACGCAACCGCGACGCTGCTTCCCACGCAACCGCTGCTTCCCACGCAACCGCGACGCTGCTTCCCACGCAACCGCGACGCTGCTTCCCACGCAACCGCGACGCTGCTTCCCACGCAACCGCGACGCTGCTTCCCACGCAACCGCTGCTTCCCACGCAACC
>WSYH01000745.1:0-168526 GCA_036426205.1 Ascaphus truei
CGCAGAGAGGCAGCCGTAAGGACAGAAAGAGCGCGCATAGAAGAGGAGTAGCAGAATGCCGCCGTCGCTGCCACGGCCGCCGCTGCCAATGCCGCTGCCACTGCCGCTGCCAATGCCGCTGCCAATGCCGCCGCCGCTGCAAATGCCGCCGCTGCCAAGGCGCGTAAAAAGGCCGAATTGGACGCGGATCTAGAGGCACTTAATCAAGAGAAGGAAGCCGCCGCCGCCATAGCCCAAGCTGAAGTCCTAGAAGCAGCCGCGCAACAGGATGGCGGGGAGCAACCCTACAGACTGTTTGCCTCAGAGGATCCAGTCCAACGCACTGAAGACTACGTCAGGAGCCTCTTCAGCGTGAACACCAGCGCACCATCTCAACACGGATGGAGCGACTCCACAGATACCGAAGACTCGCTAGGACCACGAGGAGAAGACGCTGCTCCATCAATGGCACATCTTGCCTGGGATAGCCACAGCCGCAACAGTGATCCACACGCCAGCGCGCACACGGATGCACCACAACAGGCTCGCAATCCAGGTACACCCACGCGGGAGAAAACAGCCCCTCACACTGGCCAGCAGTCATCACGCGTCCATGCCAAGGAAGAGGCGACCGCACGGACCCTCCCAGCAACTACCTCAGAACGGGACAAACGCGCCGATGTCTCAGGTCTGACAGACATAGCCAAGTACATGATCCGGCGCGACTTGGTGCACGCAGGACTCATCAGCTTCGACGACCGCCCTGAGAACTACCGGACGTGGAAGTTCACGTTCAAAGACGCAATCGACAGCTTGGACTTCTCAGCAAGGGAAGAGCTCAACCTGTTAGTCAAGTTCCTGGGGAACGTATCCAGGGAGCAAGCGCAGAGACTTCGGACGGCATACGCGCATCAACCCCAAGTAGGTCTTGACCTAGTTTGGGAAAGGCTAGAAGAGTCCTATGGCAGCCCCGAAGCAGTCAAGGATTCACTCTTCAAAAGAATCGAGAGCTTCCCCAAGATCACAACTAAAGACTACTCGAAGTTACGAGATCTTGGAGACCTGCTGCAAGAACTGGAGTTCGCAAGGAAAGACCATTCCTTAATAGGTCTCAACGCCCTAGATTCAGCTCGTGGAGTGAGACCCATCCTGGAGAAGCTACCCTTCAACCTCCAAGAAAGGTGGCTTTCACAAGGTTCCAAATACAAAAGGGAGAAGCAGGTTGTCTTCCCCCCATTCTCATTCTTCGTGAGCTTCATCCGCGAAGCGGCAAGGAACGATCCCAGTTTCATCTTAGGTGCGCAAACCACATACAGTGCGAGCAGCCTGAAGAACGAGAGACCAGCGACGAGATATGGTAACCCCCAAACACCCGTCTCGGCCCGCAGGACGGACGTGCCTCCCACGACCCAAACTACTCCCGATCAGTCGGTCGCCGGAGACAAGGAACCAAGGGACCCAAACAGGGAATGTCCCATACACAAGAAGCCACACCCACTCAACAAGTGCTTTGGGTTCAGGATGAAGTCCCTAGAGGAACGCAAGAGGTTACTTGGAGAATTCGGAGTTTGCTTCAAGTGCTACGGTTCCACGACTCACCTAGCCAGGGACTGTAAGGAAGAGATCAAATGCACAGTGTGCGAGAGTGACAAGCACGTGACAGAGTTACACCCAGAGGCGATGACACTCCACCAACTCAAGAACCCATCCTCCATAGCGGAGCATGGCGGGGAGAAAGAAGAAGGAGAGTCAACATCCGTCACATCTCAGCGCACTGAGGTTTGCGGAAAAGAAGGTGACAAAATGTCCTGCTCCAAAATATGCCTTGTCGCAGTGCACCCCCAGGGACAACCTGAGAAGGCTATTCAGATGTACGCAATCCTCGACGACCAGAGCAACCGATCACTGGTCAGGTCAGAGTTCTTCGACATGTTTAACATACAAGATGGTGCTTCTCCTTACACTCTCAGAACGTGCGCAGGGCAAATGGAGACCACAGGGAGAAGAGTGAATGGCTACACCATATGCTCAATAGACGGCAAAGTGAACATGCCCCTTCCCACACTCATCGAGTGCAACCACATGGCCACAAACAGGGACGAGATACCCACACCAGACGTGGCACTCCATTACCCCCACCTCAAAGGAATAGCCAACCACATCCGGCCGGTGGAACAAGATGCCAAGATCCTGCTGCTGCTCGGAAGGGACATCATGAGGGTACATAAAGTCCGTAAACAGCACAACGGACCCCACAACGCGCCATACGCCCAAAGACTCGACCTAGGATGGGTGATAGTGGGCAACTCGTACACTAACAAAGAGCACGGGCAAGACTACGTCGATGCCCGCAGAACGGAGGTGACAGAATGTGGACACACATCTCTCTCTGAACCATGTCTTGGCTATCTCCAAGTGACCGAAGGGCCAAGTGAAGAGAAAAGACAAGGTCATACCCCTGAGACCAACAAAGACATCCTCACGCCGATGGGATGCGACAATGGCTTAGGATGCTCAGCAGTCCAGACAGCCAAGGATGATGAGTCGACTCCACCGAAGGAAGAGAGTAACCTCCCAAAGGTGACCGACAAAGGGATCGTCCTAAAAACAACAAACAATCAGACAATACTCCCGCGAGCAAGGGCACAATTAAGACGTACAGTTGTTCCTCTCCACAGAGTATCAAGCAACAGAGCAACCAATTGCCACGGCTGGCATAGCCGCAAAAGATTGCGCCCCACAGGCGAAGCCACAGTGTCAAAAGGACTGTTCGTTCAAACACGTAAGAGGGGACAGTTGCAGAGACATTTCCCAAAAGGATTTACAAGGACAAAAGAGACTGTTCTTCGTCATGTCCAGGGAGAAAACAACCTCCCGATGGCAGTCAACAAAGAAACACAAAAGCGTTTCACCAAACTACGCGGAGATGTTCTCGTGCAAGAGAAATGTACCGATGAACTACGGTGCATAGCGTTCCAGACAACAAGGAACGATGACAAGCAAACACCATCAAGGGAAGATGGAGGATTCCCGAAGTTAACAGCCAAGGAGCTCTCTAAAGACGGACTAAGCAGTCGGGTGACTCCGCTACCATTCCGTTCACCAAGGAGGCTCTTCCCAAACAATGGAGAACATGCCATCTCTAGGTTCACCTCGCACCTCTGCGGCCTACAAAGGGAACCAGAGACCAAAAACAACTTTGTGGTCTTTATCCAGAAGATATTCTTTACCGGCCACGCAAAGCCAGCACCTCTAATGGAGGAAGGCGAAGAATGTCGGTACCTCCAATCACCTGGGGCCTACCACCCTCAGGAGCCCGATCAAATCCGGGTAATGTTCAACCCCAGCGCTCAGCTTCAGGGAGTCTCCCTAAACGACGCCCCCTTTATTGGATTACATTCGACAACCAGTTTTCCGGGGACAGTAATCCGCTCCCACAAGGAGCCAAAAGCCCTCTCCTTCTGCCAAACGCCAGGTGATAGAGCAACAGGCTGCCACGGCTGGTATACCTACAAGGGGATACACTCTGTGGGTGAAACTACAGAGACAAAAGGACTGTTCTCTTACAAGAATAAAAGGAAACAGTGCCAGAGACTTTTATACAAAGACATTGTGGTGCAACCAGCAAACCTGGAGCTGTGCATCCACCCTGCATCCTTTGCCAAAGAACCTTGGCCAAGGGACCTTGATACCAGTGATACCGGCTGGTGTCACATCGCTATGTGGACATGGACTCTTGCATTGTTTGAGAATGTGATGTTATCTTTGTTATGCATTGCACATATGTTCCACATATTCCAGTTATATAGTGGTACACTGGCGACACACTTTATTCGAGCTCGGCTAGTCCCACGAATTCGGGTATACCCGGGTGTATTGAGGTTTGTGACTGTTTTCTGCCCGAGTGCATTGGGTTATTTTCCAGGCAGGGATTGAAGCATTTTATTCCCGCTGGCTGCAATACTGCACAGTATATATATATATATACTGCATTACAATTCATAAATTTATGCCATCTGGTAGACACGCGAAGCATTGCAGCCTATTAAATCCTAATCATTATCATTTAACAGATCAGCCGCCCATCAGCCAGGCATGAACCCAGGCTGGGAAGGCAAACGCAACGGGGCTTGTCAGAGGTGAGGAGCGGCGCATTCCAGGTATCTGCCAGGTACATACTGGGTATTTGCTCGAATAAAGTGTGTCGGTGCAGTATCTCCAGATACCAGACGGGGAGTGTCATGGAACAAGAATCACATTCCTGCCCGACCCCCCTTCTGCTTGTCAGCTCCTTAAGTTCAGCTACAGGCATTGGTTCCACATACACACACCGTGCCTGTGTGATGTATAAATATGTTGCCCTTTCTGCCTGTGAGGAGGCAGTCAGTGAGCTGCTACAGCAGTTTCTGAGATCCTCACCAGAATGGGCTAGTCTGCCCCCCCTCCTGTTTGTTCAGACATGGTCTGCCCCTAGACTATTCCTTTACCCACACTGCACCTCACTTCCTTTTTCCACCCTGGAGACAGTGAGTAAAGAACCCCTTCTCTGTTTATCCCCCTTGGTGAGGCCATCTCTTTTTACCGGTTCCTAACTAACAATCACCACTACACACCATCCACAAGTATCTGTACCCTGCTACCTTTTCCCAATAAAGTGGAGGAAATATTACAGGACTTGGAGTGATTTAAAAGGGAACTGTGTTAATGCTATCGGGAGCCATTCATACCAACGTGACCCTGGCTTCAGAATAGACACAAAGCAAGATGGCCTCGACCTGCATTATATTTATACCTTGGAGTCAAATAGCTGGTGTGTTTTTCCCAAATGTAATAAAACAATGAAAACAAACCTTCAAATAATGAATCTCCACTTGCGCACACTGACATGTTGTTTAGCATGGACAAGTTTACCTTGTTCAGTGAACATCAAGAGCACCGACACTGTCTGTATGACGTTGCTTGAACATCAAACCTTTTTTAATTTCTATGTGTAACGGTGTTTGCCCGGGCCAATCTCATATTGCCCCCCCCCCCGTGTGGACACTGACCCATGTTACAAGGCATAATAGTGTGGTGCACTATTACAGGGCTTACAGGACTCCTGAGTCTCCCGCTTGATGGTGTTATGGGGAATGGCATCAGGACTGGCGTATGAGGTAATGCTGAGTTATACTCACTCACGGTACAGCGCCTCCATCTCTTCCAGACCCCCAGTGTAGTTGGGAGGTGTCTCTAAAAGAGAACCTCTATGTGCACCTTCTTCCCAAGTGACCCCACACACAGGACAGAAGCGATATCTTTCTTTGGCATCCTTTATTGTCCTCAGCATAGGCAGACTGCCCATCATTGCAGCCAGGTCACTAGCCGCTCATCTTGGGTTGCCAACCCAAAGGAAGTCCCTGACCGTACACTCCCAGGCAAGGGCACTGAAAGCAGGTCTAGCTCTTCCCTTACTCCCTGATGGAGTAAGAGGTATAGTCTTCCACACCACTCCCTTGAGGGAGGGCCACAAACACTGCCAGAGCCCTGACAGGCTGCTGGACAGACTCACCTCACTCAGGTGGTGAGGCACACTAACTAAATTCAGGAAGTTCTGCATATTATATAGATTCAGTAGGCACCGCCCCAGTGTCACTGTAAGTGGACACAGAGCCTGATGTCACTTCCTTCACTGAATAATACACAGCACAGGAGGTGAGGGCAAACCCCATGATTACTCCTGGCAAACCTGCCCTTAACAGGGATTATTGCACAGGAGGAGAAAGACATGTAACCCAAAACTACACAGGGCTACACATGTAAGTCAGGTTATTCCTTTTCCTTGAGAAAGTCACCTAGAGTGACGAAACGCGTTGGACGTCATCATGTAGCAACGCAGGCACGTTTTGTGCGAAGCAACTAGGATCACTTGTTGCTCTACATCTGGGGATACAGGCACCCGTTTTCACATACACATCCGGTGCCGCTGCAAGGACTCATACGCAGTAAGTCTCAACTCAAACTGAGGTCTGACCCGCAGGAAGTGATTTTGTGCCACAGGAGGGAATTGATTTTACAACATCAGAACAACATCAGTGTAACCAGAACGCACGTTGAGGAGGTAAATTCCGTGCTTCAACAGATCTGTCATCAGCACACACACACATCACCAGTGAGAAGGGACATTCTCTAGTGGGTGTTTATTGTTCTTTACTGGGCTAACATTAGCCGCATGGACTGTTATTGCCAATCACCAATCCTGTTGTTGGCCATCTCCCCCCATGATATCTTGCTTCCTTTCTCCACATCCCCTTCTATATGTCACTTGCTAATTGCTGCCATCTGCTTATATAAGACATACTATTGCTTTTTAAGTCACACCAGTCAACCACTAGTCCTTTTGACTACTCTGGTCATTTAATAAACTTTACATATATATTTTTTATACCATACGGAACTGGTGCTTCTTTTTTCTTGTTTTCTGTTTACATTTGGTCAGGCTTGACCACACAGAAGCTTCGCCTATTCCGTACAGACTGTCCCTATGCTATAATTATTTGATGCTCACAATATTCACTTGTTACACGTATTTAATTCTTCTTTTACATTACACATATATAGAATTAATTTGCACATTTTAGCACTACTATTCACTCACTAGCGCTACTAATTGTTTCTGTGTTTGTATTCCTTTTCCATGCCTGACATTGGGAAACACAGATCAGGACCACATGACCAGGGCACTAATACTCTGCTGGCGAAGACATTCTAGCAGCAAAAGGGTTACATTACACAGAGTATAAGCCATCTTTCAACCTGTACATGTTTACATGAGCACATATCTGCCAACTTAACCCCAAGTGTAATAATGATCCAGTCTGGTATTTCTTCCGATAGTGTGTACACACACACACACACACACACACACACACACATTAAGGCTTTGGTCCCGCTGCGTCCGGCGGCGCGCGCTACTCACCATGTGATGGTGTCCTCCCGAGCAGGTCCCAGTCCCTCCTCCCTGCACGGCTCACTACACGCTGTGACGCGTCAGTCGCCAGGGGATGCAAGAGAATTGCGATCCCGAGCGGTGACGCGTCACGTGGTGCGCTGGTGAGTCAATCAGCGGCGGGGGCGGGAGCTGTCAGAGAGAGAGAGAGAGAGAACCTTCCGGCAGCAGCACCCACCTGCAGCCCGGGAGACCGACCCCCGCAGCAGTCATCCGCTGGGAGGGGGGGTTATCGGACGGGAGCTGGGCATGTGGAGGAGTAGGACGGAGAGCGAGGGCATGTGGGGGGTCCCTCCTGCAGCCCGGGAGACCCCCGCTGCAGCCCTTCGCTCAAACCACAACCCCCAGCCGCCGCACCCGCTCCCTACAGACCGCATATAGCGGTCAAGTGCCTCTCCACGCGCCGCCTGTCTGCAGTGCGGGCGCGTGGTCTGAGGCAGCGGGGCCTTAGCCTAACTATAGAACATTTGCTAACAGACTAGAAATGCAGGAATGGATTGTTAAAATCACACTATTGACACAAAGTTACTTAACAGAGATAAGCTCCTATTACAGTTACCCAACAGGAGAACTGAAAAGTTTCTGGTTTCACCATGCTGCAGGAGTTGCCGTACAGTATGTATGTATGTATGTCTTTATTTATATATAGCGCCAAAAATGTACTCAGCGCTTCACAAAGAATACAGTACAGGGATTTAAAATACATTAAGTGCAGTAAAATCAGAAAATAGAAAAGGAAATCCCTGCCTCGAAGAGCTTACAATCTAAGAGGTTTGAAGGGAAACTTACAGAGGCAGCAGGTGAGGGAATAAGTGCTGATATGATTTCATTTTAGTTCAACCTAAATTTGGGATGGGATTTGGCATAAAACCTGTTTAAATGGAACTCTACATGTTCCTCTTTAACTATAGGTTTTCATACAGTACTACTACTTGCACATAACAGCAATTACTGGTTGAGAGAAATAACTGCAGAGATACAAGATGTTTTTTGAAGGCAAGAACGGGTTCTAAAAAGGGAAGATCAGCCCTGGAGTCGTAATGATGAACAATCAGGGAGTTCAAAGGAGGAACATGAAGGGGGACCTCTTCACCTCCACTGAACCGTGTAGTGAAGCGGAAACTTTTCTCAGGGAGAAAGCAGCATATACATATTTCTTTCCGCTACACATCAGGGAGGATCAATGAGATATAAAGGAGTTGTCCAATTCGCGAACGGTGAAATCGGCAAACATTGCTATTGAAATGAAAGTCCTTTTACACTGTGGGACCAATGTGTGTGGGTGGGTGTCCCAATGTTTCAGAAGTTCCCCAGCGCATGCATAGTTATTATATCACTATCCTGCACTGGGGGGAGGGGAGGGAAGCTTCACTTTCATAACTGTCACAAGGAACCAAGTCACTGAGTCACTTGGCACTTTTGCCTTACTGAATATTTCACTTCCTACATTGCATAGTGCCACAAAGAAGAGCCGCGGCTAATAACCCGGTGCACAGAGCACCCTGCTCTTGCAAACACTCTGCAGCGGAGCAGTGACCCCCCCTGGAAGCAGCGCGTGTTACCCGCTGGTGAGGTCCTGCTGCACAGTCAGCAGCCGCTCCCGCAGGCTCTCCAACATCTCTCCTCCGGCACTGGCGCAGAGCGGGAGAGAGGCGCTGATTACCCGGGGGGCCTGCGCGCGCAGCACAGGCAAACCCTGCCTCCTTGTGTAACCCCGCCCCCCCCCGAGCCAGCTGATGCGCGTCAGAGTCACGAGTGGAGGGGGCGGAGCCTGGAGAACAACAATAACCCCCGTGTGATGTCGCAATGGCCAAGGAAGAAAGGAGCCTGGTGACTGGCAGATGTGACGTCACAATCCCGCCCGGCGGCTGCAGCAGGAGGAATTTCTTTGCATTGCCTCCAGGAGAGGGCAGCAGCGCCACAGTACAAGACATGGCATGCGCAGGTGTTAGCCACAACATATTTATACTGTAATTAAACGAGGGCCTTTGATGTGTCAGAGTCCAGCTCTGCTCTGAAACATCAAAGCCATATAGTTTTTATTAAGGCGTGCTACTCCGTAATGCACTCAGCACCAGAAGACACCTCATGGCCCAATTCAAGTGAATGGGCTGTATAAGTGTCTTCTGGCACCAGCTGGTGTATTATGGCATGGCATCACTTAGTAAATATGGCTCTAAATCTTCGCAGATACAAAGTACAATAAGAGCAGGAAAGCACAGGTGTCCTTAAAAAGTTTATCCACAAAAAGTAGAGTATTAAAGCAGACCCCCCAACATCTGCAATATGAAAATAGGTTCTGTACACTTTATTTGCCAAGTCAGTGTGTGATTGAGGAGCTTTCAGCAAGTGATACATTCTACGGTCGCGTTTGTAGTTGGTGTGCACGCTCCTGGGAAATCGTGCGCGCCGCGAACTAAATGCCTAACCTCTATGACACAGGCCACAGAGCTCGCGTGCGTGTGCTGGAGCCGACCGCGCATGCGATACTCCAGCAGACATTAGATTTTGTATTTGTGGTGCGAAGGCCGGGTTATGTGCACGGTTCAGCCAAAGGAGTGAACCGTGCACGTGACGTCACATGCCACGCCTCCCTGCCGCGCAACCACTATACACAGAAATCAGGTGAGCGATAGGCATGCGTGATGTCACACGCACAAACTAACTTTAAACGAAGCCTTAGGCTCTGGAAAATGTAATTTACTGTATGCATAGATCATATTAGTAATTAAAGTGTATTTAATTTTTTTTTGATATATACTTATAAATATACACACAATAAAAGTGGTGTTAAATCACCCATAACCAGCTGACCATTATCAGTTCAGTCATAAATCTCCCAGAAGCTTAAATTAGTACAAGACATGAAAAACAAGTACAGTGTCTGTTAGGTACAGTTGGAGGGAATGTGAGAGTCTATGTAGAAAAAATCAGCTGATGCATTACATTCTGAATACAAAACAGTTGCACCCCCCCATCCTCTCCTCCCTCTCCCCACCCATCCTCTCCTCCCTCCCCCCATCCTCTCTCTCCCCCCATCCTATCTTTCCTTCCCACCCATCCTCTTTCCTTCCCCCCCATCCTCTCCTTCCTCTCCCCCACCCTCTCTCCTCCCTCATTCTCTCTCCTCCCTCTCCCCCCATCCTATATCCTCCCTCTCCCCCATCCCTCCTATATCCTCCCTCTCTCCCCTCCCTCGTATGTCCTCCATCTCCCCATTCTCTCTCCCCCATCCTTTCTCCCCTCCCCATCCTCTCTCCTCCCTCCCCTCTCCCTCCCTCCTCCCTCTCCCCTCCCTCCTTTCTCTCCCCCATCCTCTCTCCTACCTCTCCCATCCTCTATCCCCCTCCCTCTCCATCCTCTCTGTCTCTCCCTTCCCTCTCCCATCCTCTCTCCCCCCCTCACACTCCATCCCATCCTCTCCATCCTCTCTCCCCCTCCCTATCCTCACTCCCCCATCCTCTCCCCACCCCTCCTTCCTCTCCATCCTCTCTTCCCCTTGTCAGGAATAGCGCTGACATATTTTCCTTAAGTCTTCCTCTCCCAGTTCCTTGTCTGTCCACCGGGTGCTGCTGTTTCTGTCTGCTCTGGGTTTTCCCCTGTCTGTCTCCTCTTGGGTGATCTTGCCTTCTGTCTCTGCCTGCCTTAGGCACGTTATATAGTGTTGGGCGCGTGCTGCGCCGTGCGGATTTTTAGTTGGCCTTTCTATAGAAGGGCCGCGTGCGCACGGCAGGGAGAGGGGAGCCGACAGACAGCGGCGAAGATGAAGAAATTCATCTTTTCGCGCCACTGCCTGCGCTCAAATGTATGTGTATGTGTGTATGTATGTATGCATGGATATGTGTTTGTATGGATGTGTGTGTGCGTGCGTGCGTGTGTGCGTGTGTGCGGAAATAACTGCAGAAGTAAAAAAAAATATTAAAGTTTTTTTTTTCTTTAAAAAAATCTATCTAGGACTTACATTCACTCACACAACCCATGCACACACATATATTCACGCATACATACACACACATACACACATATATACTAGGGTGACCACCCGTCCCCCTTTTGCCGGGACAGTCCCGGTTTTTCGGTTGCTGTCCCGGTTTCCTGTGTGTCCCGGAAATGTCCCGGTTTTTCCCCGTGTGTTCCCGTTTTTTTTAATGTCCGCGGCGGTAGTAAAGTATAAGTGTACTACAATAAAAAAAAAAAATGTCCCGGTTTTTCATTTTCAAAATCTGGTCACCCTAATATATACACATATATACACATATATACATTACCTGCGGCTCCCGGCACTATATACAGGAAAAGCATGCGGCACGTGCACGCGCGATCGCATAGGAACGCACGGCCGCATCCTGTATATAACAGGCCTTATAGTTTCCTGCACCGCTTTTCCTTTGCTTTGTTTGTGTCCAGACTCCTTATGCTTCTGCCCAGATCTGTTTTTCGTTTTGTTTGTGTTTGAGTTCTGGTAACATTATTAAAGGCCCTTGCTATTGAACTAGCTTTGTCCCGTCTGTTTCCTGCTCCATGGTCCCAGTTCCTGCTCCCCTGCCCTGTTCGCCTACCCTGTTCCTACCTTCCTGCTGCTGACCCCTGCCTGGACCCTGAAAATCCTGCTTGCTGCCTGCCACCGAACCCGGCCTGTGACCGCGACGATCTTTGCCTGTCGCCTGTCACCGACCTCAGCCCGTGACCACGACGATCCTTGCCTTCCCTGCTGTTCCAGTCATCAAGGTCCTATATTTGCTCCTGGAATCCTGTGACACCCCCCCCCCTTTCTCTCCATCCTCTCTCCCACTTCCATCTCCATCCTCTCCCCCTCCCCCTCCATCCTCTCCCCCCTCCCTCTCCATCCTCTCCCCCCTCCCTCTCCATCCTCTCCCCCTCCCTTTCCCTATCCATCCTCTCTCCCTATCCATCCTCTCTCCCCCTCCTCCCTCTCTCCCCCTCCTCCCTCTCTCCCCCTCCTCCCTCTCTCATCTCTCCCTCCCCCCATCCATATATACACACAAACACTGCACCATATACACACATACCAAACATGCACCATTAGTTTAATACACACATACCATATACAAATACACATTTATATTGAACATATACAAACACTAAATATACAACATATATATGCACATAATGCATGAAACACGCATGCATTACACACACTTACTGTACCAGCACAAACACAAACACACACACACACACACCTACCAATACACACACACACTTACCAACACAGACATACACACAAAGGCTAAGTCACTGCTAGCGCTCATCGGGCTGAGCGGGCGGCGCTTGCGGAGGAGACTTATATATATAGATATATGTAAGTCCCTGCTCACGCGGTGCGCGCGGCGCTCAGCCGCGATCGGCGCCTAGGTAAACAAAAAAAACTATACTTACCCGCGCGCTCAACTACCCGCAATGACCCCCCCCTCCCCTGCGCGTGCGTACAAGCAGGACACCCGGCGCTCATGCTTGGAGCGCTCTCCAAGCATGAGTGCGCTCAGCGCCAGCGGGGACTTAACACAGACACACACACACACACACTTATCAACACTGAGATCTATAGAGGAGCAGCTCAGAGCAGGAGTGCTCTGCATCGCCACATGCTGCCCAGAAGCTGCAGCAGCCCTGCTCTTCTCACTATTGCCGGCTACGGCTGTTCTTATCTGATTGGCTCTGCCGGCATCCTCTGATCTCCTTCTACCTCCACTCTCCTCCTACTCGCCCAAACCGACAGGACACCTCATTAATAACCGAGACTGTCCCAGCTAAACCAGGACATTTTCACAATTTTTGGGGCACCGGGACAGCTGATTAAAAACCGTGACGTCTGGTCATCATATCCATAGTAGATGACAGAGAATAAAAATCCAGACCTTTCAACATCAGGCATGTGACAGCAGGTCCTGTTAAAGCAGAAGTCAGGGCTGATTGCTTATTTTTTTTGCATTTTAAGTTTCACTTTAATAGATCACGTTTTGCAATTTTCTAACGCTGTTTTTATTTTAAAAATCTGATGCTCTATTCAAGTGATACAGTATAAGCATTTGAAATATTAAGAGCCTTATTATAAAACCATCAAAGTGACTGTTTGAGATCTTTTCTGCCCAAACTCCCCATTGACTGTAGAATGACCCCCTAAGTGTCTGGGAGGTTAATAAAGCTATCTTCAAAGCCCAGTGCAGTCCGCGGTTACCATGGTGCCATAGCTGCTTCTAAGCAAGTGCTGTACATGCCCTCTTAACACGTACAGTTTAATTTACAATGTCAACTTTTATCATTGATCTCTAGCTGATCTAAGTAGCTAAAGGCCCTGAGCTTCAGCCTATTGGTGCTAGAGACAGACAATTGAACTCCCCTCAAATTTCAATGCAATATAGCTACAGCTGGTCTTAAGGTACAGGACCTTAAAACAAGCTACAATACAAACAAAATACGTATAGCTACAGAATATGAAAATCTGCTTAGTTTTAGAAAGCATTGTCCATGTCTGTAATAACAGTATGTGTGAGTGCCGACGTTTGCTATGCCAATTTGCTATTTGCTCCTTCGGTTACATTGCCATCCCTTTTTTCAGTCAATGAATTCTAGGCGCTTGGCCATTAGGCAATTGATTATCACAATTACTGAATTATTAATGTACAATTTATTTGCGCTCCTGTTCCTTGAAAATCCATACACATGCTCCAAGTACATCGTACATCCTGTCTATTGGCTGCATATATGGAATGATTCTGTAATAAGGGCTGAACATAGATAGTGTGGTCCATCCCTCAGGACCCTCAGTTCAAATTCAGATAAAAAATTTTTTTTACAAATATATATATTTTTTAAAAACAAGCGAGCAGGAGGGATTGCTGCTTTAACACTGCCTTGTTCAAATAAAACTTCAGAATTTGGAAAAATGCCATCGACTGTGATTTATCGATAAATAATGATAAAAATAACCATCTAAAAAATTCTGACCCTTAGCCACAAAAGGGTGCTAAGCTTTAGGACGTCCTAACTCCCATTCAAATGTAAACATTTAAAAACTCAACTTTTTCAAGGAAGCCTATCTGGCATACCCCTAACATCCCCCATACCCCCTCAAACCCTATTGGGACCATATGTGCCGCTAGACCAAACTTCACGCTAACACTTCCTAACATCCTCACCCCCCAAGCCTTAATGGGACCAGCAGTGTAGCTGGACCATACCCCATCCTGAGGCACACTCCGTCCCACAATGAGCAACTACTTTTGCTTCGACGTTGCCCTTTATTCTCTTTAGATCAGGGGAGCGTAAACTTTTAAAGCTGCGCCTCCCTGTCTTCCCTTCCCTGGCTCTCACCCCCCCCCCCCCCCTTGTATTCGCGTCAAATGACTCTGCAGGGTCATGTGACGTCATGTCACGTGACCCTTGGCGTCATTTGACGTGTGACGTCACATGGACCCGCAACGTCATTTGACGCTGCGTTGCCATGGCGATGCGTCACACAGCCGGCTGAATCCCAGTAAGTGGAGTGTTGCAGAGGCCTCACGCGTTCCCCTGGCATTTAATTAAATGCCTGGGGGAGGAGTGCGGGGCCTGTGCAACCGCCCGTGCTCCCCCAGAAAAATCTCGCGCCCGCCAGTTTGCGCACCCCTGCTCTGGATTATATACTCTCATGAGCAAGGCTCTCATTAGTTTTTGTATCGGTTTGCGCGTGTTTGACCTTATTTGGTATGAAATTCTGCTTAAGTAATATACAGAAAGGAACATACAAAATTTTTTTTTATTGCGCACCAAGAGTAGTACAGGGGAAAAAACGTAAAGGGTGTAAAACGAGAGCCAAAAGGCCACTAATAAAAGTGAATACACGACCTGAGTGCAGGAAATATGAAGTTGGCTGCTAATCAAAAAGAGGGCTCAGCATCTCAAAGCACTAAAACAAAAAAATAAAGAAAAGAGCACAACTCATCGTGTAGTAAGTATAAAATATATATTAAACAAATGGCGAAGGTGAGTATCGCACGTACAAGATGGTGAAAACATTAAGACATGTCATGCAATAACCAGCACGGTACCGCAAGCCAGCATGAGCTCCCACGAGTGAAGACCGTCGTCAGATACTGTATCCGGTGAGTGCCAGTAGCAACGCGCGCCCCCTCCCGCTTCCGCGCGCACGTGCCCGCACACCGCATGGACGCGAACACTGCCTTAAAGTAGTCTGTTCGCTCAGCGTGCGGACGCCATGTCTGAGGCCTCTGAGTGAAAAAAGTGGAGGTGACCTGGGAGTCTGCATGTGTCCAATAAGGATGCAGATCCTGTGCCCTCCCCTTTTGCACCAAAGAGGAGGTATCCTAAAGTATAGATGTGAACGCAGCCCTCACAGGGTGGAGTTCAGGCAGTTCCCTCTTCCCCTTCAGAGGATGTCAGCCAAGTCTCCTCCCTGCTGGGAGGGAGACATGTCACGTGCTCAGTCCCTCATGGACTGGGTGCAATCACTACTCTAGTGAGGCCTCAACATTACCAGCAGGCCTGTACCATCCAGGAGCCTGGGAGCTATCCTGACAACTGATTGCAATCGCTGTAATAACATCATGCAGTGGCTGCAGAATAAAGACCATCCCTTCTTATATATCTGTCTGAGTCGCAATCTATTGGCTGGATGTATGGGGATAAAAGACTGTCATGGTGGGGATTTCCTTCATTTCTACTGGAGTCCACTATGGCTGGAGGCGCTGGCAACAAAAAAGAACATCCAGGATCACCGTGAGCCTGTCCTGTTTCCCCACTACACCGCGGAACACTCAGCATCTCCTGAGCCAAACAGGTACTGACCACCACACAGGACTGTAGCCAGGGTTAATCTCCCAGAGGAGGGGGGAAGCAGCGCTACATTAGCAGAATCATCACAGCTGAAAGCAAAAATGTTCTATTCTATTGAGATGTAGGCTGAAGATTTCATTTCCTCAGGATAGAAATTAATGATACAACTCGAGGAGAGCAATTTCAATTTCTAAATCAGCCAAGCTCCCAAGCGCAATATTTAGGGGCTGCTGTCAAATTATGTCATGCAAATAGAAACATACAGTTTAGCCTAATGCGAACTAGCATTTTTTCTTTGATAAAACTAAGGTGGGAGTATTATTAATGTGAGGAGAGTGTGCTGGATGAATTGCACATACCCAGGAATAACCTTTATTTAACTATATACCAGGGCTTGTTAGATCTCGGTCACAGAGCACTTACATTATAACTAGTGTACCTCCTGCAGGCAGACGTTTCTGAGAGGAGCTAAGCAGAATTCTCCAGAGTATATAGTTGATCCCCTATTCATTGCCTTCATTTTAGTTGCTATTGGTTTCTGCAGCACAGCTCCTCTGCATTCTCATCTGTTAGGCAGGTCCTCAGTGGCCGCTGCGGTGCGTGCTGCGACGTGCGCGCCACACACCACAGCCCTCTATGAGACAGGCCACAGTGGCTGTGTGTCGGTGGGCGCTCAAAGGGCTGTGACGCGTACTCTGGCAACGCGATCACGTGGTCGGCGCGCAACAATGGAAGGGCAGATATACACCATCATGGCTGCGTCCCCTATCAAAGCCCCGCCCCCCGCACTCTCCTAGAGCTCCCCTTCAGACCGCCGATCGTAGCTTTAAACTGTGCACGCGGGGCCAGGATGCCAGGCGCGTGTGCAGCAGTGAGCACTGGGGCCGTAGCCTTAGATGTCACGGTAATCTGTGTTATATGTGGAATCTTGTGGCTCAACAAAATATCACTTAGTTTTCAACAAAACAAATGCCACAGTGACAGATTTTTTACTCATTATGATTTTTGCCACGTTTTATCTTTTTTTATTTATCGTGGTGCTGTTCATCTTTAGTAAACCTAGAGGAGCTGATATAATAGATGAAGATTTTCCACACCAACTTGAGTTAGTTGGAGAGTAGGAAAGATGGAGAGATATAGCCCCTATGCAAGACATGCAATCAAATGAAATTATGTAACACTTAGTACTGTACTTTGAGCCTTATATAATAAGCTGCGATTGCGGTGTTAGTGGTAGTTTTTGGCTAATTGTGACTTCCACTTTTGACTTTATTCAATAGGGCCCAGAGAAACACTGAGATATTTTGGTCATATAAATGTCATAGGTTATGCATACAGGCTGAAATGCAGTCCACTATAGATCACCAATTGCACACTTAGGGGCCTATGCAGAGAGCAGCGCTAGAATAAATTGGAGAGTTTAAGAAAAAGTAGCTTTAATGGAGAGTTTTATTCTCCATATGCAGAAATGGTCGAAATCCGCTATTTTTAGCATTACTGCATGTGGAGAATTGTAAATGAGGAGATGCGCGCAGCTGAAAGGGAGAAAAAAAAAATCGCGCATTTTTTTTTTCCCTATAGCCGGCGAGCTCCTGCTTCTTGCCAACTTTAGTTGGCGGAGAAAATTGAAGAAAATGGCGCCAAAAACAGCCGCTAGATGGCGAGCGCGCCTTTCTGAATTTGGATATTTTTCAGACTGGCGAGATGTAGTTTCTCGCCAGCCGCGCGGCGAGATTTTCAAATAGAAAAAAAAAATGGCGCTTTTTTCCTACCTCGCCATTTTCGGCTGTTTTTAGCCGGAAAATGGCGAGATTGCTAATAGCGCTGCTCTCTGCATGAGGCCCTTAGTAGCGCATTTCGTTCCATGCAGTAACAGGGTTATAAGGACTTTTTCCCGCCAACTATACTGAAACAATATGCTACATACTGTACAATGTACAACAGAGAATTCTGGATAGTGTGATTAAATTAGGCAATATTTTTATACAAACAATGTTAGATCGGCACTTACTCAAAAAAAAAACTAACAATAAGTGCAAAAATAAATAATAGTTGTGAAACTCCCAATGGGGTAGATACTCAACGCTCCATTAGATCTGGCCTACTAACGTTAGGTTTCCTCAGTTTAACGGGTATCCTCAAAGTTAATGTAACACAGTTCCCCCCCTCCCTCCCTTCAATCGCAGATAGGGACGCTGTGGGGGAATCTACATGTATTACTGTGTCTGGTGCAATACCTGTCAGGCTCACAGGAGGCCTGAGCCTCCGCTGATGGGAACCTGGGCTGTATCCTGGAACGATACTCGTAGCGCCTCCACCTGTGCAGGATCCTAGTGTGAATAACCCCTGACACAGGACCCACATACAGTAACCACATACAACAGGTTATGGTTAAACAGTTTACTATATTTAGAACAAGATAACAACAGTGTCGCTCTATAACACTAGACCTCGCAGGGCCGTAACCCCACACCTTATTCCCCAACACCGTGTACCCAAGAGTCCCAAGCCCACCCAAGTGTGAGACCGCGCTGCCCACTAATTTGAGTAGATGGTTGGTGCACGTGTTGTGAGGAAGGTACCTGCCAGGTGTGTCCACACCCGGGCGCGCAGATGCTGTACTTGGAATCCGCTGATCCAAAAGGGTGATCCACGAAGCCCCCACCTGTACGGTGGATGGCTCCCGCATGGAGTGATCTACCTTTAGGATGTATCTATCTCTGATACTACAGATGATAATTCACCTTTAGCAACAGTGGCCAGGATATAACACTTCCTGGCTATAACCCTCACTTATGTTGGTTCTACAGAACCGTGTCAGTATCCTATGGGCCGGTCCCTGCAGCAACCACAAGCTGAGGGGAGTCGGGGCCTAGCTGGGGCCTAAGGGGGATCTCTGGCCTAGGGCAGGGGCTACTGGCGCCCTGCACATGCACACCCTACCCATACTCTGTCCCAGCACCAACTGACTAGCAAGCCCTCAGCGCGCCAAATGTATCAATCTACTGCAGGAGATCTCTGCCGCGCAATTAGCTCCCTGGTGTCACATGGATAGCAGCCCCAGTGGCTGCTGGGTCTTGTAGTCCCTTGTGGAGCTCTTTGCTATTGGGGCCGCGTGCGCTATCTTCACAGCGCATGCGCAACCTTGCAATGGCCACCGCTACTCTCCTGGCCCTCAACTGCTCAGGCTCTAAGTGCAATGGCTGCCGCTGAAGCTTCTGTGCATGTGCGATCTCGGGAAGGCCCTGAACTGTAGATCGCCAACCACAACATGGCCGCCAGACCGTTCCGTGCGTGAGCGAGCCTCTTAAACATGGCAGTGCCTTGTAGCAGATGCCGCCGGGAGCCCCCAGTGACGCACTGCCGTGGGGGTCCCTGCTACAGAGCGGAGGTAAGGGGGCCCACGGGGAACATTGCTACACTAATGATATGCAAAAATAACAGACGTTAGCCAACCTAGCATCATTACGTTACCTGTATGAACAGGGATTATCATTGCGCTGAGACACATTAACCAATACACTGCAGATGTGCATTGGTAAAAATATAACGTGTGTTCTAATTATTGCACATGCGTTCCTCAGATGTGACGCATGTGCCTTACCTAATATAACACCCATGAGCACATTGCAAATGTAATAAATACACATTACGTTGTGTACTGAACTTACTCAGCCATATCGGCTAGACATTTGAACTTTTGACACAGCAGAGCAGGCATCTACCTCTGCGCTGTTACTGATACTCCAGCTTGTGAAGCTGCTCAAATCAGAAATCTCAAGTTCACTGAAGTGGAATTTTATATTCTGATAAATGGAGTGGTCGGCAATTACTCCAATTTGTTGGGTGCTTTGTGCTCACGCACTGGCACAGCTGAAAAGCAGAGGATTTGGGGCCGGATCCTGACCCAAATCAATGCCCTGGGTTATTTTCCCTTCAAATTTGAATTGAACGCAAATTGGCAAGTTCCATTCAGTCGCAGAATTCCACAGATCAGTCCAAAAAGGCAAATCAGACTTTTTTTTTCTATCGCTAAAAATCTGAGCAAAATATGTTTAAAAATCCGCACTCGGATGGAATCCAAATACATGAAATGTGGTGGTGGCGGTGAGAGAGATGCCTGTCCTGAAAAAAGAGCACACCTACTCTGGGAGATATGCTAATGGCTATGCAAAGTATATTTAAATGAGTACCACTCCACACTTCCTAAAAGGATTTCCATAACAACTGTATTGAGTTGATAAACCTATGGCACCTAGTGAGTGGAATGGTGTACTCCTCTGGTGTTAGACCCAACAGGATTAGAACCCACAAGCAATGTTTTTCTAAGCAGCAGCTCTAGCAGTGTGAAATAAACCAGCTGCTGGTTAGCACCACTGTCACATCATACTTTTGAGCTGCTCACTGCTCACACGTGTAGCTAATCCAGCTATAAGGGGAAAGTTCCTCAAGGGAAAAACGGAGCACAGCAACGAAAGGAGGGGGCTAGATAAAGGGCGACAGCCGAAACGCGTAAGAGTTTTTTTTACCTATCCCATACCATGATGTCTACCATGGACTAAAATGATTTTTATCTACACACCGGTGTCTGGCCCCCTCCTTTCTTTGCTGTGCTCTGTTTTTTCCCTTGAGGAACTTTCCCCTGCTCTAATACATACGTGACGCACGCCCAAGGAATCACCAGCTCTCATTCGTGAGTACCCCATTCTGTTTATTACGGTCTGGGTGTTCAATACTACTAGTGTCTTTCTCTAGGGGGACGTGCATTACTGTGAAACTAGGAGGTCAGACATTTATTACTGACCCATACCTATCTACACAGGTCCCCCACACCTTTAGGAGGCAATTACAGAGACACGATTCACATATGAGCTAAGAGAATGGTTTTTCCCTGCTATCTTGATGTATATCTGAGACTTTTATTATAATTATGCTAATAGTGACGTCCTACAGCTGAGCACGGAATTTAGGAACTCCGTTTCCTATTACCTGCTAATCCAGCTATAAGCATACAGTTACAAATACAAAAAATGTCCCCGGCGCAAAGTGTGGTGATGATAATTNNNTAATACAGTACCATATCGAAAGACAGTCTGTTTGAAAAGTCAGTCCTGGTGGTAGAATGATCATCAACAATGTGAGGTAGATTTTCCTCAGGCGTGTTCCCTTATGTTGTCTGCAATAACAGGGAACACGCCTGAGAGAAATCTACCTCACATTGTTGATGAATCATTCTACCACCAGGACTGACTTTTCAAACAGGACTGTCTTTCGATATGGTACTGTAATTATC
Source organism: Ascaphus truei (assembly GCA_036426205.1). NCBI lineage: Eukaryota > Metazoa > Chordata > Amphibia > Anura > Ascaphidae > Ascaphus > Ascaphus truei. Next base: position 21,054 of record WSYH01000745.1, read on the forward strand.
ATCACCACAATTGCGCCGGGGACATTTTTTGATTGTATCTGTATGCTATTGGATTTGAACAATCCATTGTTTATTGCCCCCTGGCTGCATATGTAATCACATTGTAATCACTCAATTGTTGTATTCACACAATTAGTCTATCACTGGATCAAGCGCTGGTAGAGAGTTTTTTTTAGTTAGTTTTGTATTCAATATAAGCATACAGTGTCTCACAGGTATCTCAGGTGTGCTCGACAAGGGAACATTAAACTGTGCACCAAGTTGCTTTAAAGGTACTGGGGGAGGAGAGCTACTACAGGTATGATTGAGGACTTAGTGGTGTCACAGGACGACTATGATGATAAGGTCGCTATGGCGTAACAGAATTTTTATTTCTTAAGAAATGTTGCATGATGTAACAGTTAATCCTATAACAGCAATAACATGACAAAAATGAGGTGTAAAAACATTATTTGTACTACAAAGTACTTGAGCCATTCAATAGCCATAACTCAAAAGCATCACATATATTCACTGTGCCATCTGCCAGACACATACTGAATTTTAAATACTTATTTTAAAAATAAATAAAACTCTACAGACCACAGGAAGTGGTTCTGCTGGCTTCCCACAGTGCACAAAGGTTGAAAAGCCTAAGGCACCTTATGAGGAATAGGGTATGGTGTTCATACCCAAAGAATCAGAAGTTGAACCCTTGGTATAAAGAACAACAGCTCTAACAGTGTGAGTTAAACCTGCTGACGGCTAGTACCACTGTCGCAGCATAATCATTTTGAGCTCTACTTCTTCACTGTGTGTTCATACGTGACAAAGCATGTTACCCTCGTAAGGGATAAATAAACATATCTAATAATAAGCAATCTTCTGCCATGAGATACGGGACCGAGGGGGGTTTCCAAAAAGTGTTCCTGTTTTGTGGTATAAGAATCTATGAGAAATGCTCAAACTATTTAGAAAGGAGGCAGGAGCAGGGTCTTAAGCAAAAGATGATTTAATGTGCCATAAAATCCACGTTTCAGCAGTGAGATGTGCCTTATCAAGTTAAGTGAGCTCAAACTAAGCAGGAAAATGCTAAAATAACATCAAAGTATGAAACAAATGCTTAAACTAAGTTTACAATCATAAAAACGGCTAGGGAGTTAAATTAAATAATTGGAAAGCTTGAAATGCTTAAAGTGCAGACCAAGCAATATCCTACATGTGTGTTTTTTATTAACATCAGTTTTGTACTATGAGAAATTACTCTAGCATTTAAAAAAGAAAAACACTGAAAGAGATTTTATGTATTATAATGTAACAAGCATTTTTTGTTTCTATCGCACCCATTACAAAGTCACATCGCCTTCCTCTTCTGCAACAGATTCGGCTCATCCCTTTTTGAGCCTTGTCCTCTGTTAGCAGTGCACCAATTGTATCTATTGACTCTCAAGAAAATAAGAAAAAAAAGAGGGGCGATGTGAAGCAAGCAAATAAACTTTATATTAAAAGCAATAGACAAAAAGTGATTCAAACATATCTAATAAAATAGGGATGAATTCTGAGTTTGTTGTAGCCAGATTAGGGGGATTTGTTTGTCCCTCGCGACTTTTTCAGATGTCCTCGTGGTCCCTGGCGTCCGAGGGAAGTGATGGCCGATTGTACTACCACAGCGGCGTGCTTCCCGCTGTCCCTATACAGCCAATAACACACCCCCTCCCATAATTGCTACGCCCCCCCCCCCCGCTCCTGCCTCTAAAAAAATGTGCAGGACAGCGATCGCTCATAACTGGAGGCTGGTGACAATCACCACTCCCAAGCATAAGCGAGCTCACAGCAGTGTGGACTCAGCCTTACTCTAGGTCTGCTGTGTTGCCTAAAAGCTGTTGTTTTAGCTTTCACAATACTGCCACCTCCTTTGAGAATCATACTGGCTTTATTTCACTTATACTTTTATAACCTCTTGACATGAAGATCTGTTGCCTTTAGTATTGCATTCTTTTGTTTTTCCTATTGCTAATGCTACTCAACTCAAATACCTCCACCCCCAAAGAATCCCTAAGCAATTCCCATTACAGAAATGTCCACCCTCTAAAAAACCATTCGTTTTTATATGGTTGTATGCCTCAGCCCTCTCCATGTAAACCACGCTATTGATGATCAATGGAATCAAAGTTCTCACTCACAAAACACATTTGATACTCTGTCTCCATTGGTAAGTATTAAGTCCAGTATTGCTCCATTGCAGGTGGGCTCCCTCGACAATTGCTTGAGAGATGCCCCTTGCAAGGAATCCAGGATGTCCTTGTAGTGGCTTAAACCGCTCTAAAGACACATGCCAGTTCAAATCTGACCAAATTGAAGTTCTTTAATTGCCTTCTTAGGTCTCTAAAAACCCATCCATTCTCTCCTGTCCTGGAGGTCTGTAGACCACCCCGTATAAATGTGACAACCTTCTCATTAGTGTCTAGTGTTACTCACAAGTGTCTCAGTCTTGTCTAAATACTTTGTACTAAAGTAACCTTTATGTTATTCTTCACATAAAGGGACAACTCTTCCTCCATTACTTTCTACCCTGTCCTATTTCATAGTGTAACCTGGTATAAATATCTCCCAGTCCTGATTTTCATTGTATGATGAATCATTAATGGCCACAATATCCAAGTCATCCCTGGTCATTATTGTAATTAGTTCGGAGTTTTATTCCCAAACTATGAACATTTGTACACATGCCTAAGGTTTTCGTTACTGCTTTTCCTAATCCTTCCTGTTTACCCTGCAAACCTCCTTTGCCTGATGTGATCCTGTTCCTTTTGAAGCTGTCTCCATTCCCCTTTGTTTCCTGCTTTAATATCCCACCCAAATTGCTACCTCTTGCAGGTAAACCATAATTAATCTTCAATAATCAAAGGTAGTTACATTTAAAACTCAAGTTCTAAAAGAAAAGTACCCTTTCATGTACTCTTTCATCCACTGTGGGCACTTTTAAATCAGATGTTATAATTACATTTGAGAGGAAACTGTACGCAAAAAAATATGTGTGAATTATACAAAATAAATGAGAGCAGCCTCAAATTACCTATCGGCAGGAGGAGAGCATCATCTTATTAATATTACAATCAAAGCAAGACAATTATCATATTGCTGTCTTAGATGGGAATGATGAAGATAAGATAAGAAGATAATGAACCCATTGATGATCATAGGCCATATTTACTAATTATATTACTGTCGTATTACACCATAAGACACTTCAATGGTCTGTCTGTGAGGGTTGTTTTCCGGCTCTGAAAAATGTCTCATGACATTACACTGAGCGCTATTGCCTTGAGAAAGGATGCTGCAAACAGGTGAAATATTGGATTCTGTGGCAAGAATAAAACAATTATGGTCAAAGGCAACCAAAACAAAGTACCCTCCTACATTGCACTCAACCTTATTAAATATAAAAGGATATTTGAATCAACAAATGATATGAGTTATGAAATAATACCATTAATCAAAAGTGGGCCTAGGGGATGATGGTGTTCCCCTGAAAGACTGGTCAAAAGCTCCTCCAATTTTTCCAAAATAATAAAACTTTATTCAAACAAATGTGTGTGTACTATATACAACGGGAATGTTAAAATCATGTGTGGTGGGATCATGAACTACAGCTAGAAAGTAACTTAGTAATGGTATCAATTAGCTATTGTTAACATTCACGTTTGATATAGTAAACACACAATTTGTTTGAATAAAGTTTTTATATTTTGGAAAATTGAGGAGGTGGTTTGACCAGTCATTCAGGGGGGACAACCATCATCCCTAGGCCCACTTTTGATTAATGGTATTATTCCATACTCATTTATATTAATTGTTGATTCAAATATATCCTTTTAGTATTTATAAGGTTTAGTGCAATTTAGGGGGATACTTTGGTTGTCTTTGACCATAATTGTTCTTCATATGTGTTATATTCCCTAGGCACCATTTTTTGATCTTTAAATCTAATTATTGCTCATAGGGTGAGCGGTTAATGAAAATTTTCTTTGTATATGCAGGAGACAGCATATATGAGCATGAAAATCCATCGGGCCAACTCTTCTAAGCTGATAACAATGCTTAGTCGATATGGGAACACGGTGCTTACTCCTACACAGGAGACAGTGAAGGGGTTAACATGATTCCCTTTAAAAAATTAATTATTTTGGCTCCTGCTCCTGTGATGCTTCTATCTTTACAACCTCAATGTAATAAGCTCGTTTCATTTATTTCCTTTTCATGTAGAAGTGGTTTGATATGTGACAGCTAGGGAATAGTGCCTCTATCAACTTGGTACATTGCTTTTTTCCTGTTCAAGTCACAGGGCTCGAATGCCATCAATCCCAGCAGTGAACTTTTAAATGAAGCCGGGTTAGAAATGAGGGGTTATCCATTCCTCGCTGATGTGGCATTCATTTCAGGATTTTCTGTCGGCAATAAATAATTCAGAGCAAGTTTATTTAGAACGTGGGGAATTATTTCACCTTTTCACTCTCAAACTTATATCATTTAATTAAATTTTCTTCCATTAGATTATGTTTATAAATTGCACCTAATGTAAATTAAATTATAGTGCGACATAGGCAAATACTGCGTTGTAATGATACTGTTCACAGTTTGCTTAGCAATTTTTGTTGCTTCAAATGATCAATTTTCGCTTAGCATTTAAATGCTCCTTTTCTTAGTAATTATACTGTTGTTAGTTTTTATTTCCGAAGGTACCAGTGACCTTTCCAAATGAGCACCATTGGTATTCCATCTGAAACATATAATAAAAGCATTCTCCATCATTGCAAAATAACTGAACATTAAAGATATTGAAAAATAGGAAAAATGAAAGAATGTAAGTGCTATGTGAGAGTACTTGAGAACTCAGTGGAATGCTAAACCATTCCCATTCTGATTAAGGTCTGATCCAATAAGCTCTGACCGGGCATTCAACTAATGGGAGTTTGCAGCCGATCGCAGAGGGCTTGAATGCCTTTAGCGTATTAGACTACCTAAACACCTGTGTTGCACTGTTCAGTGCTGGGGACGGGGGGTCAGAAAGCATTTTCTTTGCAAAACACCTCCAACACTGAAAGGTTAAACGCAACCTTGATTAACCCCCATTAGTAATGGCAGAAAAAACAAATCAACATTCATTCCTACAAAATCTAATTGTAAACAATTTAACAGTTCACTCCCATCTAAAATGTTTTTGAGCAAGACTCAGAAATTGGAAGCACAAAAAACCAATGCTGTAGCGTCATGCTACTTGAACTATCTGACCGGCGTGCAGAGGCCACCGCACCATAAACAGGGTGCGACAAATGGACACATTCTCTCTGATACAAATACAAAAAATGTCCCCGGCGCAAAGTGTGGTGATGATAATTACAGTACCATATCGAAAGACAGTCCTGTTTGAAAAGTCAGTCCTGGTGGTAGAATGATTCATCAACAATGTGAGGTAGATTTTCCTCTAGGCGTGTTCCCTTATGTTGTCTGCAATAACAGATAAAGAAAACACACCATTGCGCAGTATACAGACTCAATTGCCCCAACCTGAAGAGGAAAATCCCCACTTACAGGATATTTTCTTGTTCATTCGGGGGAGAGAATCTGTTCTTTGGTTCTCTTCCTCCACCCTGGTCTCCACGGGCCCCTCGTGGTTCCTAAGGTGGCTCTCTTCAACTCGGTCTGCGTCGTCCCAGTAGCAGCATACACCGCAACAACCGTGGTTGGAGAAAATTGAAAGACAGCCTAGTGTACTCCGCAAATTTTATTTAACAATGTTAAAAAGCAGCGATGTTACACTCACATTTTGCGAGGGCAAACATGCCGCTCAAGAATGCCGTCCGCAGCCTGTGTCCACTCGATGGTGTGTTGTTCACGACGTCGCGCGCCAACCGATGACGTCAGCGGCGCAGCGCCCGAAGTTCTCCCCACACCACGAGATGCAACGCAGGTGACAGCTTACAACGTGCACTGTACTAGGCTCCTCCTCTCTACACTTTGCGCCGGGGCCATTTTTTGTATTTGTATCTGTATGCTATTGGATTTGAACAATTGTTTATTGCCCCCTTGGCTGCATATGTAATCACATTGTAATCACTCAATTGTTGTTATCACACCAATTAGTCTATCACTTGGATCAAGCGCTGGTAGAGAGTTTTTTTTTAGTTAGTTTTGTATTCACATATAAGCATACAGTGTCTCACAGGTATCTCAGGTGTGCTCGACAAGGAACATTAAACTGTCAACCAAGTCTGCTTTTAAAGGATACTAGGGGGAGGGAGCTACTACAGGTATGATTGAGAACTTATGTGGTGTCACAGGACGACTATGCATAAAGGTCGCTATGGCGTAACAGAATTTTTATTTCCCTTAAGAAATGTTGCATGATGTAACAGTTAATCCTATAACAGACAAATAACATGACAAAAAATGAGGTGTAAAAACATTATTTGTACTACAAAGTACTTGAGCCATTCAATAGCCATAACTCAACCAGCATCACATATATTCACTGTGCCATCTGCCAGACACATACTGAATTTAAATACTTTATTTAAAAATAAATAAAACTCTACAGACCACAGGAAGTGGTTCTGCTGGCTTCCCACAGTGCACAAAGTGTTGAAAAGCCTAAGGCACCTTATGAGGAATAGGGTATGGTGTCATACCCAAAGAATCAGAAGTTGAACCCTTGGTATACAGAACAACAGCTCTAACAGTGTGAGTTAAACCTGCTGACGGCTAGTACCACTGTCGCAGCATAATTCATTTTGAGCTCTACTTCTCACTGTGTGTTCATACTTGTACAAAGCATGTTACCCTCGTATGGGATAAATAAACATATCTAATAAGCAATCTTCTGCCATGAGATACGGGACAGAGGGGGGTTTCCAAAAAGTGTTCCTGTTTTGTGTTATAAGAAATCTATGAGAAATGCTCAAACTATTTAGAAAGGAGGCAGGCACAGGGTCTTAAGCAAAAGATGATTTAATGTGCCATAAATCCAACGTTTCAGCAGTGAGATGCTGCCTTTATCAAGTTGAGTGCTCAAACTAAGCAGGAAAATGCTAAAATAACATCAAAGTATGAACAAATGCTTAAACTAAGTTTACAATCATAAAAACGGCTAGGGAGTTAAATTAATATAATTGGAAAGCTTGAAATGCTTAAAGCTGCAGACCAAGCAATATCCTACATGTGTGTTTTTTTATACATCAGTTTTGTACTATGAGAAATTACTCTAGCATTTAAAAAAGAAAAAACACTGAAAGAGATTTTTTATGTATTATAATGTAACAAGCATTTTTTGTTTCTATCGCACCCATTTACAAAGTCACATCGCCTTCCTCTTCTGCAACAGATTCTGGCTCATCCCTTTTTGAGCCTTGTCCTCTGTCTAGCAGTGCACCAATTGTATCTATTGACTCTCAAGAAAATAAGAAAAAAAAGAGGGGCGCATGTGAAGCAAGCAAATAAACTTTATATAAAAGCAATAGACAAAAAGTGATTCAAACATATCTAATAAAATAGGATGAATTGCCTGAGTTTGTTGTAGCCAGATTTAGGGGGATTTGTTGTCCCTCGCGACCTTTTTCAGATGTCCTCCGTTGGTCCCTGGCGTCCGAGGGGAAGTGATGGCCGATGTACTACCACAGCGCTGTGCTCCCCGCTGTCCCCTATACAGCCAATAACACACCCCCTCCCATAATTGCTACCCCCCCCCCCCCCCCGCTCCTGCTCTAAAAATGTTGCAGGACAGCGATCGCTCATAACTGGAGAGCTGGTGACATCACCACTCTCCAAGCATAAGCGAGCTCAGCAGCAGTGTGGACTCAGCCTTACTCTAGGTCTGCCTGTGTTGCCTAAAAGCTGTTGTTTTAGCTTTCACAATACCTGCCACCTCCTTTGAGAATCATACTGGCTTTATTTCACTTATACTTTTACTAACCTCTCTGACATGAAGATCTGTTGCCTTTAGTATTGCATCTTTTTGTTTTTCCTATTGCTAATGCACTCAACTCAAATACCTCCACCCGCCAAAGAATCCCTAAGCAATTTCCCATATCAGAAATGTCCACCCTCTAAAAACCCATTCGTTTTTATATGGTATGCCTCAGCCTCTCTCCATGTTAAACCACGCTCATTGATGATCACTGGAATCAAAGTTCTCACTCACAAACACATTTGATACTCTGTCTCCATTGGTAAGTATTAAGTCCAGTATTGCTCCATTGCAGGTGGGCTCCCTCGACAATTGCTTGAGAGATGCCCCTTGCAAGGAATCCAGGATGTCCTTGCTAGTGGCTTAAACCGCTAAAGACACATGCCAGTTCACATCTGACAAATTGAAGTCTCTTTAATTGCCTTCTTAGGTCTCTAAAACCCCATCCAATTCCTCCTCCTGTCCTGGAGGTCTGTAGACCACCCCAGTATAAATGACAACCTTCTCATTAGTGTCTAGTGTTACTCAAAGTGTCTCAGTCTTGTCTATAATACTTTGTACTAAAGTAACCTTTATGTTATTCTTCACATAAAGGACAACTCTTCCTCCATTACTTCCTACCCTGTCCTATCTTCATATAGTGTAACCTGGTATAAATATCTCCCAGTCCTGATTTTCATTGTATGATGAATCATTAATGGCCACAATATCCAAGTCATCCCTGGTCATTATTGTAATTAGTTCTGGAGTTTTATTTCCCAAACTATGAACATTTGTACACATTGCCCTAAGGTTTTCGTTACTGCTTTTCCTAATCCTTCCTGTTTACCCTGCACACCTCCTTCTGCCTATGTTGATCCTGTTCCTTTTGAAGCTGTCTTCCATTCCCCTTTATGTTTCCTGCTTTAATATCCCACCCAAATTGCTACCTCTTGCAGGTAAACCATAATTAATCTTCAATAATCAAAGGTAGTTACATTTAAAACTCAAGTCTCTAAAAGAAAAAGTACCCTTTCATGTACTCTTTCATCCACTGTGGGCTCACTTTTAAATCAGATGTTATAATTACATTTGAGAGAAACTGTACGCAAAAAAATATGGTGAATTTATACAAAATAAATGAGAGCAGCCTCAAATTACCTATCGGCAGGAGAGCATCACTCTTATAATATTACAATCAAAGCAAGACATTATCATCTTGCTGTCTTAGATGGGAATGATGAAGATAAGATAAGAAGATAATGAACCCATTGATGAGATCATAGGCCATATTTACTAATTATATATACTGTCGTATTACACCATAAGACACTTCAATGGTCTGTCTGTGAGGTGTCTTCCGGCTCTGAAAAATGTCTCATGACATTACACTGAGCGCTATTGCCTTGAGAAAGGATGCTGCAAACAGCTGAAATATTGGATTCTGTGGCAAGAATAAAAACAATTATGGTCAAAGGCAACCAAACCAAAGTACCCTCCTACATTGCACTCAACCTTATTAAATACTAAAAGGATATATTTGAATCAACAAATTGATATGAGTTATGAAATAATACCATTAATCAAAAGTGGGCCTAGGGATGATGGTTGTCCCCTGAAAGACTGGTCAAAAGCTCCTCAATTTTCCAAAATAATAAAACTTTATTCAAACAAATTGTGTGTTTACTATATACAACGTGAATGTTAAAATCATGTGTGGTGGGATCATGAACTACAGCTAGAAAGTAACTTAGTAATGGTATCAATTAGCTATTGTTTAACATTCACGTTGTATATAGTAAACACACAATTTGTTTGAATAAAGTTTTATTATTTTGGAAAATTGAGGAGGTTTTGACCAGTCATTCAGGGGACAACCATCATCCCTAGGCCCACTTTTGATTAATGGTATTATTCCATAACTCATTATATTAATTTGTTGATTCAAATATATCCTTTTAGTATTTAATAAGGTTTAGTGCAATTTAGGGGGATACTTTGGTTGTCTTTGACCATAATTGTTCTTCATATGTGTTATATTCCCTAGGCACCATTTTTTGATCTTAAAATCTAATTATTGCATTAGGGTTGAGCGGTTAATGAAATTTTCTTTTGTATATGCAGGAATACAAGCATGAAGCATGAAAAATCCATCGGGCCAACTCTTCTAAGCTGTATAACAATGCTTAGTCGATATGGGACCACGTCTGCTTACTCCTACACAGGAGACAGTGAAGGGGTTAACATGATTCCCCTTTAAAAATTAATTATTTTGGCTCCTGCTCCCTGTGATGCTTCTATCTTTACACCCTCAATGTAATCAGCTCGTTTCATTTATTTCCTTTTCATGTAGAAGTGGTTTGATATGTGACAGCTAGGGAATAGTGCCCTCTATCAACTTGGTACATTGCTTTTTCTCCTGTTCAAGTCACAGGGCTCGAATGCCATCAATCCCAGCATTGTGAACTTTTAAATGAAGCCGGGTTAGAAATGAGGGGTTATCCATTCCTCGCTGATTGTGGCATTCATTTCAGGATTTTCTGTCGGCATAAATAATTCAGAGCAAGTTTTTATTTAGACGTGGGGAAATTATTTCACCTTTTCACTCTCAAACTTATATCATTTAATTAAATTTTCTTCCATTTAGATTATGTTTATAAATTGCACATAATGTAAATTAAATTATAGTGCGACATAGGCAAATACTGCGTTGTATGATACTGTTCACAGTTTGCTTAGCAATTTTTGTTGCTTCAAATGATCAATTTTCGCTTAGCATCTTACATTGCTCCTTTCCTTAGTAATTATACTGTTGTTAAGTTTTTATTTCCGAAGGTACCAGTGACCTTCTTCCAAATGAGCACCATTGGTTATTCATCTGAAACATATAATAAAAGCATTCTCCATCATTGCAAAATAACTGAACATTAATAGATATTGAAAAATAGGAAAATGAAAGACTGTAAGTGCTATGTGAGAGTACTTGAGAACTCAGTGGAATGCTAATACCATTCCCATTCTGATTAAGGTGCTTATCCAATAAGCTCTGACCGGGCCATTCAAACTAATGGGAGTTTGCAGCCGATCGCAGAGGGCTTGAATGCTTTTAGCTTATAGACTATCCTAAACACCTAAGTGTTGCACCTGTTCAGTGCTGGGGGACGGAGGGGTCAGAAATGCATTTCTTTGCAACACCTCCAACACTGAAAAGGTTAAACGCAACCTTGATTAACCCCCATTAGTAATGGCAGAAAACAAAATCAACATTCATTCCTACAAAATCTAATTGTAAACAATTTAACAGTTCACTCCCATCTAAAATGTTTTTGAGCAAGACTCAGAAATGGAAAGCACCAAAAACCAATGCTGTAGGTTTTACTACCTGCTCAGAGCCCGACAAACAGGTGGAATAACTGAGCTGTGCCATGAATAACCATGGTCCTTATCTGAAATTCCTTAAACCAGCATTTATCCATACACCGACTCTAAGAGGATAATTGATCGCAAGCTAGTACTGTAACATAGATGGTATATAATACAGATATTTGTAATGATTGATAAGTATGAATTGTTACTGCTACAAAGTACATGTACCTATATATGGGCAAACATTTTATACAAATTCGCAAGCTTAGTGAGTCTTTTGCAGCTGGTATAAAAGACCCAGACACAGTATATAAGTTTGCCAAACACGAACAGCTGTGAATAGCTTGCTTCTAGACACTTGACATAAACTTTCATGATACGTTTTGTGAACTAAGTTGATGAATATTGGCAAACAATAGTTTTACCAATGCGAACATAAAAAAAGTCTATCATTGCACCTTCCTGCCCCTAAGAATTGCCAAACTGCCGTTGCTCAAATGTGTCACCGACTTGTAAAAAGGAACAGGGCAGGTTTATATATCTCTATATGTTGGCATTAGACAACCAGCAAAGTAAGCGCCACAGTGCACATCCTTAACAACTCCTTCTGGTCTCCTACAAAAAAACATAAATGGTGAAGCAGTTTTATAAGCAAGGTGACGTAAATATGCATTGCAACAGGATCATCCAGTAAGAAGCTGCAACATCATCTCCTAGTGGCATTCTATTGGCTGCTGGAGATAGGGCGATCCTGGTAGCTATACAGGCATACTCCGGTTTAAGGACACTCACTTTAAGTACACTTGGGAGTAAGGACATATCGCCCAATAGGCAAACAGCAGCTCGCGCATGCGCCTGTCAGCACTTCCTGAACAGCAATACCGGCTCCCTACCTGTACCGAAGCTGTGCGCAAGCGGGGAGACTATAGAGCCTGTTACAAATGCGTTATTTACATCAGTTATGCACGTATATGATGATTGCAGTACAGTACATGCATCGATAAGTGGGGAAAAGGTAGTGCTTCACTTTAAATACATTTTCGCTTTTCATACATGCTCCGGTCCCATTGCGTACGTTAATGCGGGGTATGTCTGTATTGTTTTCCTGGAAAAGTCTTGTTGTCGAGATTTAAACAGTCCACATCTCAGAGGCCTGGCCCAGGAGTACCACAGTTTAGCTATAGAGGATCTCAGTTTGGATAGTTTAAAAAAAAAAGGAAAATAGCAGCAGTATAACAATTGTACTACTGAAAATGATTTCTGGTACATAGCTAGCTTGTATAGTTCATTGTTCGGATCTCTGGTTAGATCTGTACAGTCCACTGTTTCAAATAAACCATATTTTATTAAGAGAAATAAAACGATCGGAAAATAAAGTCACCTGTGTGTATTCAAGCTGAGAATAGAGATTGACTGTTTGCTATTGCAAGAAGTGTATATGTATGGGGAAAATGTTCGCATCATGCTATTATGCATAATATGATTAGACAAAGAACAAAACTGCCTCAGCTGAAATAAATAAGACAATCCCGTAATTATTCCCTCTTGGCAATATCTAGCTCTTTTAGTCACAGTTAATAATCACTAAGATAATATCTGTCAAAGTGAATAGGAGGGGGTGGTTTTGTGGCTACAGTTTTTTTTATCAAGTAGAATTGAATACAAATAGCTGTAAATAAACTGTAAGCCTATTAAACAACATAGCCGCCCCCCCCCCCCCACCCCTGGCAGGTATCCCACTGTTAGGACTAGCCAGTGCCGTCTTTACGCAGGGGCACGCTGGGCAGTTGCCCGGGGGCCCCACAAGCATAGGGACCCCATACTAATCTATGCACAGACCAGAATTTAACACTCATTTTCCGATCACCCGCCTCAACATTCAAATCTCCCTCTAACTCGGTAGAAGGAGCAAAATGACGACTTGTAGCGGAGAGTTGGCATGTCTGCATTCGCCAGAGAAATGTTGCCGTTTTTATTGCTTGCAATGTTATGGAAGCAGAATAGTGTAACGGATTCGCGGGAGGCAATTAACGGTTTTGTTGAAGGTACCAATGAATATAAGTTTATTTTATGGATAATTTACATTTTTATTCCTGTGAGTGGTTGTGGTTTCCCCGGGGGCCTATAATGCTGTTAAGACAGCCCTGGGACTAGCCATACTCCATCCTGGAGGTGACCTGGGAAGACAGAAGCAATTCATCTTGATCTGTCATGACTGTAGGTCGCCGGTGACTTCTGACAGCGGACAATATAATAATAATAATAATAATAATAATAATAATAATGTTATTTTCTCATATAGTGGTGACAACATTGTACATAGAATGTTACAGGCACAGTGATTCCCTGTACAATATAGATTCATTAACTTGCCCATAGTCACAAGGGGAGCAGACACTGGGATTTGAATTGGGTTGAAGGTAGTAACATTATCAAGGTACGTTTCAATGTTGATAAAGAAGGAATCAGAGTGGTCTCCATGATCAAAGTTGTAGAAATCGAAATTAAAAACAGGACTCACTAGCAGTACCTTGGTGCAGTGTTTTCCTGGCGTGATGTGTAGTGTGCGTTGTGGATTTATCATACGGTGGGATGAGCGTATAATATAACTTACGCATTTTCAATAATATCTGCTGGCAGATGGTTTAATAAAGTGATGCAGGTCACCTATTTGGCTCTTACCATTCACTAAATAAAAATAACTGTATTGCACGAGCTAAAATTATCAACGTCAGCAATCTGCTGTCAAAATGGAAACAATTGCTAAATCTTTCTACTGCTCTAGAAACAGCACCCTACGTATTGCGATATACACAAACATGAAAAGTATAGTGATTTTCACGAACTATCAAAATCGTGTGATATTTATTTCCATCAATATCACGTGCCCTCTCACTTATCATCAGAGTGCTTTAGGCTGCGGTCCCAGTCAGCACTGTAGCACGCGCGCCTGGCAGGAGGGGTGGGGGGGAGGGCGGCGCGTGCATAGCACCGCGATCTGCGGTCCTGGAAGAGGAACAGATTGTGACAGGAGGGGGTCTGGTGGGTGTTTTCAGGGGCGTGGCCATGACCTCACGAGGCTGGTTCACCCTCATTGGCTGAACCGCCAGCGGGGGCGGGGCCACGCCTCCGTCGCAAACTGCAAACTCAATTTCAGCGTCTTGGAAAAATCTTTTCATACCCCGCGGCTGCGCCTTCCACGCGAAGGTGCGTACTGGGTATAGCCCCATTGAGGAGCGGTGCTTGTACGCACAGCGCATCCCTCATAGAAAGCACTGGGACCGCAGCCTTATAGCTCTAATAGCCCAGCAAACTTTTCTCAAGCCTACACTGGAGTATATAAGTAATCATACACCACTATACCACAGCAGGCTGCGTAATAGAGAAAATTAAGTGGTTTACACATTCATTTACCATCATTTTCCTCCTGTGCATTAGGGAATTTCATATTACCACGTTCAAATGATACATGATTGATGAGCAAAATCCAAAAGAGTACAGATTCTCTCCAGTATTTACGCTCAGTGCGCTTGTTAACATGTTACAGTGAGTGAATACCAAAGCATTTGTAAAAGGAAAGCCAAAAATAAGATCATCTATTTTTCAGATGTTTCAATTATAGGTTTCTTCGGTTGTGTTATCATACAGGGAAAGACATGATGGAGGATACAGACATTAAAGGCAATGCTCCTGTCTGATCAATTATTATTTCTCGAGTATGATTCCTAGTATCTAGCAGCAAATGGACTTTATTTTTGACCTAATGCAGTTTAAGCATTGAGCAGAACCAGCTATGTGCCTTGGGACTTTGAAAATGAAACATACACATTCCAAGTGAGTCTGATAAACTACACGTTTTCAACGAATGATTATCCAACATGCCATGGGGGAACCTTGCTGGAGTAGCACAGCTTGGAGAAAAAAAATCAATATCTTCCTAGTCATTTAACTGAGTGGTAGAAACAAAATCAGACAGGGAAATCATATCTCAAATGAATACACAGAGAGCAGCACTTCTCAAACTGGCAGAGCAGTCGCACCTCAGAATGGCTGTGTTGCAAAGAATGTCAGATTAAACCTTTCACCTACCAGGTTGCCCTACAGTACTTCTGGGTAAAGGTGTGACTTTGAATTGAACATGACCAGTGTAAGACACATTTGCCATTTGCACTTATACACCCAGAACTTAAATAAAGAAACAACACACTCTGTTTGACTTTTTTGATCGTAAAAGCTACAGCGTTACTTTATTGACATCATAACAAACAACATTTTATTAAATACAATATGCCTCGACTCCTAGTCATAATGGATAAATGAACATAACATACGGTACCTACAAAATCCAAACTGTGTCTCCCTGCCTACAGTATCACATAAAACCATATTAACCTAAATCCCTTAAGCAGAATTAACTGCACTCACTTTGAACTAACACGGCACCATTAACAAAAATATATATATATGTATGTAACAGGTGTTCCCCCACCCTCTGGGAGATTTCACTGTTACTTGGTGTTGTTGTGCTGTGCACCTGCTAGGCTTACAGGACACTGAGTGTCTGCCTGTGTTAGTTGGGGACTAACAGGACAGGCTTTAGGGATCTTCCCTGTTCTTTGTGGGTGCAGCGCCTCCATTTCCAGCAGGCCCCTGCAGGGCTGGGTGCAGTTCCTGCAGGAAATCCCTCTTGCACTCCCCCTGATAAACTGCAGTCTCAGGCAGGAGTATAAAACAAATCATGGTTTTTTATTCTTCATACAGCATACCAACATGTACACTCTTTTCTCTCTCTGGTCCCTGGAATCAACCCACAAGGCTTGAGGCCCCAAAGGTCTATCCTTTGCTCACTTACTCCCTGATGGAGTAAGGGGTAGTTTCCCACTCCCCTGAGGGGAAGGATTGTGGCCAGAGCCCTGGCTCCACACTTCCAATAACCAAATGTAGGTTCTGCAGCCCCTTTTGTACCCGCGGGGAGGGTTTTAGGTCTGAGCCCCTGATAGGGCAGTACACAGGCCGTAGGCCCACCCCCTGTCACTCAAGGGAATTGTTTACTGCTGCAGCAGCAAGGGCATAGATTTAACCCTAACACTGCCTGTGCTGGTACCCGGGCTTATGTGTTAGGTAGGGCAGATTAGTAGCCAAGAGTATACATGATTAATAAAGATAAACCGGCGCTAAAATACAATAGAAATCTGACCAAATATAGTCCAATTCAAAGGGTTGAGATGAGTTCCATGGAAGTGTCCTCAATGTAATCTCAGACAAACACACATATAAGACCACAACATAAAAGAGAAGAAAAAAAGAGAAAAAAGATCATAGTGCAACTAAATACAAACAACAATTCACTGATTTAATATACAAATAAAGACAGCAGTTTAATATATGATTAAAATGTAAACATAAAAACAACAAACATATGCTTGTTGGGCAGGGACACACTTATGAAGTGATGGCATCCAGTCGGGCTAAAACTGAAACCCTACTTACAGCAATGCTGAGGTGTATAAGCCTGTAATGCAGTCACACTCAACCCTCCGTGGCCTGGGTAGAAGATGTATCAGCTGAACCGTCAAAGAGCTGCTGCACCGCAGGGAAGCGCCACTCCTGTGGTACCACGCCGCCCGCTGCCTCACTAATCCTCAGACACGCGTCCGCTCGTAGATAGAGGAGCACCAGAGCTCAAAGCCGCCGAAGGCCTCACTGGGACCGTCACGCGGACCGGAGGTCTCGCGATACTGCGTGACGTCACCGCTGTGTGCCGGGACAGAGTAGGAGAGCTCGCGAGTGCCAGGCACTCAGACAGCCAAAGCCACGGGGGGAAGGGAAAGCAAATAAACAGGAGAGGAAGCCAAATGGTCCTTGCCAAAAAATAGTAGTCCACCCTACGCGTTTCGTGACGTCAGTCCATCTACGAGCGGACGCGTGTCCGAGGATTAGTGAGGCAGCGGGCGGCGTGGTACCACAGGAGTGGCGCTTCCCTGCGGTGCAGCAGCTCTTTGACGGTTCAGCTGATACATCTTCTACCCAGGCCACGGAGGGTGTAGTGTGACTGCATTACAGGCTTATACACCTCAGCATTGCTGTAAGTAGGGTTTCAGTTTTAGCCCGACTGGATGCCATCACTTCATAAGTGTGTCCCTGCCCAACAAGCATATGTTTGTTGTTTTTATGTTTACATTTTTATCATATATTAAACTGCTGTCTTTATTTGTATACTAAATCAGTGAATTGTTGTTTGTATTTAGTTGCACTATGATCTTTTTTCTCTTTTCTTCTTCTCTTTTATGTTGTGGTCTTATATGTGTGTTTGTCTGAGATTACATTGAGGACACTTCCATGGAACTCATCTCAACCCTTTGAATTGGACTATATTTGGTCAGATTTCTATTGTATTTTGGCGCCGGTTTATCTTTATTAATTGTGTATTTTTTGGTTTGTGTCACCCATTTTTCCTGGCAGCCTTTGCTTCTATATTTTTGAAGTGTATTTATATTTATTAGCTGTTTAATTGACACAAATTTTTGTAATTTTTGCAATAGCGCTGGTCTCACTGCCCTTTCCCAAGAGTATACATGGCTACATGTATATATATATATATGTAAATACAACTGTATGCTCATCTGCATGTTTTAGGCAGGTCTGCAACCCCGCCTTTCACCATTATCACCCAGCACACAGCACTTCCACTGCAGCAAGGGATTCTGGGAAATGACATGCAAATGAGCACACGGTGCCACTTTTTGCTTCAAAAACCATTTTTAACATGGTTCCCTATAGGCTTAAGCTTGCTGCATGGTCACAGCTTTGAGCACAGCCAGGGTTAAGGTGCATACCCAGAAAACCACCCACAGACAGCTGTTTCGACCTTAATGGGTCTCATCAGTGTGGGGTTGATTAACTGGGTATGCAAAGAAGCTAAAGGATGGGCCAACCATAATACTGAGTTAAGTTATGGTGAGTAAAAAAAATAAATATATATATTGTATTGTATTGTATTATATGTCTTTATTTATATAGCGCCAAAAGTGTACTCAGCGCTTCACAAAGAATACAGTACAGGGAATTATAATAATACAATAAGTGCAGCAAAATCAGACAATAGGAAAGGAAATCCCTGCCCCGAAGAGCTTACAATCTAAGAGGTTTGAGGAGAAACCTACAGAGACAGCAGGTGAGGGAATAAGTGCTGTAGATGGGTGTGCTTTGCCACAATGGGTGGTATAAGTGACTGTGGGACAATAGCCATGAGTGCAGGCTATTGGGATGCTTGATTTGTGTGGTGAGTTTTAAGGTTGGTAAGTGTTAAATGAAAAGGTTAACACCATTTACAGGGGAAGAGATGGCAGGGAGCCGTGGGAGTGAGATCAGGTGTGCATGTCTGGCTTCAGGCCTAGGGGTGATCCCCAGCAGCAGGAAGGAGTAGATAGAGGGTGTGAATAGAGGATTTGTGTGTGTGTTTTTTTATTGAGGGGTAAAGAAATTGTTGGGAAAGAGGTGTATAAATAATGGTGCAGTGGGGAGTGGGGAAGTTAGAGAGAACAGGGACATTCACCAAGGAGTGAGGAAACAGTAAACAGAAAAAGCAATAGGGAGGGCATAGTGAGATACAGAAGAGGTGACTTCCCTGTTATTGGAGGATAGACAGAGTACAATTAATCAAAGTTTTTAGAAAGTAAAGTTCTCACAGTTGTAAAGTTGTTGTTCAGAGTCCAGATCTTCCTCCAATCTGCACCTCCAATTTCAACTCCAAGATTAACTCCACACACTTTGATGTTACACAGCCATGTGGCTCACAGCCAAGGTATCCTGCCTTAAGACTTCTAAAACACAGTCACATTGACTAACAATTAAGGGAGGGGTCTGCCTAATCAACTCAGAATAGGCTGACCATACGTCCCATTTTGAACGGGACAGTACCGTTTTTACCCTATTTCCCGACCGTCCGTCTTTTCTATATAAAATTCTATTGTGTCCCATTTTCGGCCCCCCTCCACCTCCCCCGAGTGCTCCGAACTGTAACGCGGGAGCATGAATGCACTAGAGCACGCGCGCGCCCCCTTGCTCCCTCCCTCGTTCCCTCCCTCCCGCCGCCGAGTAACACCCGTGCCCTCCTTTTGCAGACAGTAACGCGCTCTACTGTGACCCAGAACGTCCGGCTTCCGGGGTCTGCTGAGTGCGAGTCTGACTGAAGACCTCATGGCACAATGCCCGCTACCGCCGCCATCAGATAGGAGCCGGAGACGGGGGGAGCCGGTGGCGGTGGACGGACGTCCCCCACCCCCCAAAGTATATTATCAGGGGTATGGCTGCTCCTCTCCCGTCTACTGCCCACCCCCCGTATATGATGTGTGTGTGGGGGAGCGGGGGGAGCTGAGAGCGGAGGGAACTGGGAGCGGAGGTAGCTGAGAGCGGGAGAAGCTGAGAGCAGGGAGAGCTGGGAGCGGGTCGTCCCGTTTTTGCCATCCCAATGTACCGTTTTTGTCTCAAGGAAATATGGTCAGCCTAAATCAGACACACCAAATTGTTATATATTCAAATTCCACGAGCTATACAGCTAGCACAACATATCTAAAAACCAAACCTGTAAACAAAAAAGAGAGATTCCAGGGAGGGGGGAAAGTGGGCTGAAATGATTTAAAAAAAGCGAATGACCAGCCTACTTTTTCAGACTCAAATAGCTGAAAGAACGTCCTCATACTGACCTGCATGCCCCCTCTAGCCTGCCAATGGCATAATGCCAGCACACATTCCCCAACCAATCCCCTTCTGCCACGTGTCACATCTGGCTGATCGCCAGTTTACAGCCCAGCACCTCTTTAGCCCAAGGGCAACATCCACACGGGCATGCTGACCCATGGCTCAATGCCAAATAGCCATCTCGTTAATTTTGCAATCAAACTTAAATTTTTGCCAAAGAAATTGGAACATTTACAAGGAAAAAATACCTAACAATTTAGGTCTAAAAGTGGAATCAGCTGAGGAGAGATTGGGGGTGTTAAAGGACAAAGAAAGGGCAGAAAAAAGGAGAAACTCACGATCCAAACATATATTCCATGACGTTATCAGCTCGAATCACTGCAGTAAATAAGCTATTACTGTTGGGGATTTTCGAAAAGTTCACACGTTACAAATATATTGTTCATTTTTGGGGGGGGGGTGGGAATTTTGCAAAATATGGCATATATTAATGGGAAAATCTTGTGACAAATGTTGGAATATTACAAACAATTTTTTACAAGCAAAGTGAAATGTTTGTCAAAATGGCGAACCTCACTCATTTGAGACTAATTGTAGTTTTTTGCTAAAATGGCAAAAGTTCTGTTAAGTTAAATATACAGGAAGCATGTACTTTTGGCGGCATTTTGCTCTGAGGATCTGAATTGTGTAGTAGGCTGTAATTGGAGCAAGCCTTAAGGAAGACTTTAATTTTGCATAGCAATACAGATATACCTACCTCCCACCTAACAGTGATTCTATTCTACTTTGCTGTGCTATCTGCCTACCTCAGCTGTCAGTACCTAGCCGGAGATCTGTTGTCTGACACAGAGGCATTCTCTACACAGAAGCTGTATTGTGAGGTTGCAATTTACCATCAATATGTTCACTGTCCATGTCTGTGTGTTCGGTTACATGTATTGCAGTACTTATCAGATTTATCACCCATGCTCCCTGTGCACCTCAATTGTTAGGATAAGTTCTCTGTTGACAGCGATCTGTATATTGTGCATGCCTCTCACTATATGCCTCGTTTTGATTTTGCTGTGTTCCATTATTTATGTGACCTGTGTTACATTATACGCAGAAGTATATTTACTAAGGGTGCTGCTGGTCTGTTTTAAAGATTTGACAGATTGGGCAATTGGAGGTTAATTTTATTTTATTTGTAGAAGTTACTGTTGTCATTTATTTACTAATATTATTAGGATACATTTATAGTATTTTTATTTTTCTCCCTCTGTCCTGTTATTTGTTTAGATACTGTCCGTTTTTATTGTTAGGTTATTTTTGTGTTACACTTATTGTGTGTTTGGATCAGTGTACTGCAGCTCAATTAGGAGCTGATTTTTCTCCTCTGTGGGTGGTACCCACTGGTTGATTAGCAACGCTTGAGGTGAGTGTTGTGGCTTACTGGCATTAGCGGATGAAGACCCTCTGGGACTAGGGTTGCCAGATGGCTTCTCCCAAAAATACTGGCCACAATAGTGAAAGCTGCAACGTGCTCGAGACACACAACACATCCACTCCTCTCACCTCTCTCCGCTCCATGCTGTTTCATCCTCTCCTCTGCCCCACCCCCAGGATCCTGACACCTGCATTACCCAGCAGCAGCCAACCAGGATGGAGGAAGCTGCCCAGACCTCTAGCAACAGCCCTGCTTTCCCCGCTCAGGGAAATCCCGCAGCCCCCGAAGCCGGTCAGGTCACTATGTCCAGAGCGGTAATACCGGGCGGGCACATACATATCCAGGATTACCTATCATTTTTTACTGGACAGTGTCCAAATACAGGACAGTCCGGTTCAATAATGGACACCTGGCAACCCTATCTGAGACCTCTAGGCACCAAGACTTTAGGGGCCATTCCTTGTAGTTTGTCACGGTTAAAAAAAACCATACTGTAGGATGCCTTTCCTTTTTTGGAGTGATGTGACATCATCAAAATGGAAGGGAGGCATGCTACCTGATTGGCTGGTTGGAATCCCTCCCTCCATGTGATGACTTCCATTTTTTTTTGCCTGCCAATGTGTTTATCTATGCACCTTTGAGAGTATAGATAACCACATTGACAATCAATATGTTTTTTGGCAAATATTTTAGCTTGCCCATTCATTGCCATTGTGGCAAACCATACCCATATTGTGGGCATGGTTCACCACAGTGAAAATCAATAGGTAGAGTGGATGGGGGATGGGGGTAATTTCCCCGGGGAGAGGGTGGTTAGGCGACCCAAGTGGCTAGCAGGAGCTTCTCTCCCCTTCCCACACAGCATTACCATAGCTGTTAATAACCGCTCAGGTGATGAAGGGGTTACAGGCCAGTAGTTATTTTTTTTATTTTACTGTCGGTGCCCACTGAAGACAAGGAGGACGAGGGCGGCCTTCATTCTGGCAGGGGTAATAGAACTTGTACTTACTATATGCTAGGTAATGTTTTATTTTATATAATAGGATTTTTGTCCATTATCGTACTGTATGTGTGTGTGTGTGTGGGGGGGGGGGGGGGGGGTAGAGGGGCGGGTAGTAGGGTTGTTGTATTTTAAAGTTTATTGGGGGTAGATGGGGTGGGTGAAGGGGTTAGTTTCCCCATTGTTGGTGGTTAGGCCTCTCGGATGGGTAGTGGGAGGAGTTAACCCCTTTGTTATCATAACGGTTACTACCGCTAAGGTAATGAAGGAGCTAACCCCTCCCGCAACATTCCCAGTAGGCTTAACTACCCACCTTGTAGCAACTACCCCCTTCACTCACCCCTTCTACCCCAATAAACCAGGTACTCGGGTTTAACCCCTTCATTGCCTTAGCGAATGGATCTTCTTTTATTTTATTTGAATAACATAGTATTGACGCACGGTGTCAAAGGGAGCTGAACCACATACATTTCAGCCCCAGAGACCCCCTGCTTCCTGAGTTGCCGGTCCCAGTATGGGGTGCCGGTATCTCCCTGCATTGTTTAAATCTGCCGCATCACGTGACCGGGACATTTAAACTTTGTAGAGAGGTCCGATTTCATCTCCATTTTACCGTTATTACAACTTTATAGACAAAATAAGTCAACTTAAAATTCCACTTTGTGCCTTATTGAGGATCGTAGAAATATTGATGAATCCCTACTTATTATTTTGGTATTAACGCATCCTAATTTTTTTCTTAACAATTCAATAATATCTCCACTCTATGGAAAGGTGATGAATCCAGGACATTGTTAGAAAACCACACTTATCAGTGTAATGGGGTCACCCCCTGTTCCCCTGATTTTCCTTTGCCCCCTGCCTTACCCCTGTGGCAGTGGAGGAAGGGGACGGCGACTTCTCCCGGCGGGCCCCACCCTCTTGGTTATGGCGCGAGCTTCGCCCATGCGCAAGAAAGATCGCGCACGCGGTCCCCATAGAAAAGAGCTTTGCCAAGGACTACAATTCCCAGCAGCCTCTGGGACTGCACTTTCACCCTTGTCACAGGCAGCATTGAAGCCAATAGAGCTGGCAGCTTCTCATGCTGCAGAGTTGCAACAATGTTGTGTGCAGACAGGGTTTTTGTCAGTTGGAGCAGGCTAGTCAGTCAGAGACCGGAGCAGCCCAGGGAAGGAGGTAGGGTACAGGAGACAGGGACTCCCTGTACTAGGCCAGTATCCCCAGGGCCCGAGATAGCTCAGCTCCCCAGTAAAGTGAGTGTTGCCAGGGACAGCCCTCAGGTTAGGGACCCTGTCACTTGCATTAGTGGGAGCTGGGGAACAGAAGGGAAGAAAGGCAGCAGCGGACTTAGGGTTAAGTTGCAGGGTGTTGCTGCATGCGCTGATAGTTATCAGTTAAGTGAGTTGGAGTCAGGGAGCTGTGAGAGAAGGAAGGGTGCGGGGAGCGAGTGCAGCTCCTGCTCCCATATAGGTACCCACACCCCAGGTAGGCCCCAAATCCCCACTAGATTAGTGGGTAAGTGCTGAGGGAGGCCCAAGATAGGGACGCTGCCCTTAGTGTAGTGCTGCCTTGTCAGAGTCACGGCTGTCAGTGCTGTGAGGTCTGACAGGCAGGCACCTTGTTGTGTAGCACGTTGGTTGCACATATCCAGTGGGTCCCAGCCTGTTGCTGCAGGCGCTGGGATTAGTTTAGTAACAGTCAGGGCTGGGAAGAGTTAGGGGAGTGGGGCAGGCTATTAACCCCTGTAGGCCCCTAGGAGCTTCCCCTAAAACCATTACAGGTTGCTGTGCTGTAGGGACGGCCTATAGTATAGCGCGTGTCATTTAGTGCTGTAGGGACAGGTCCTATGTTAGGGATCCTGTCACGGTAGGGTAGATTAGACAGGGACCCAGCGGACGCTGCGGTTCCTGCTAAGAGGTTCGGATCCAAGTTGGGGTCCTCAGAGACTGTCACCAGGGTGGGATCGCCCTTGGCGGTCCGCGTACAAAGGAGTCCGGTGTAGGATCAGACGGAACCATCACACGACGGATCCTTTGTGAAGCCAGTTGGAGATCCGAGCACGGGAGTGCTCGGCAGGTACTATCTAACACACAAGTGCACCAACGGGCCCTTAGTATAA
This sequence comes from Ascaphus truei, assembly GCA_036426205.1. Taxonomy (NCBI): domain Eukaryota; kingdom Metazoa; phylum Chordata; class Amphibia; order Anura; family Ascaphidae; genus Ascaphus; species Ascaphus truei. Next base: position 45,586 of record WSYH01000745.1, read on the forward strand.
ATAGTGACTGCGCAGTCACCCATTGCCTCTCTCTGCAAGAGTGCGGGACATTGGGTGGGGTTCTTTGGACACTGGGTGGGATCACCTGGTGTTGGGGAAGCGTCCTGCTGGACGTCGCAGTAAGTGTCTCCTCGAGAGAGGGACACCTGTTCTGATATGTTATGGTATTGATGTGATGATGTGTTATATGCTGTTCCCAGTAAATGGTATTAGTTAATATATAAATCACTGTGTATGGTATTATTGATTGTCCTGCGAGGAACCACTCCCCCTCTGGTGGGAGCCATCGCAGGTGGAGGCGCTGCATCGCTGTAAGTGAGTACCCCTAGTATAATTGCCCCAGGTTCCCCGTGGCGGAAGCTCAGCCCTCCTGCGAGCCGACGGATAATGCACCACACCTATGGTAACCTTGTATGTTCCCTTGCGCCCCACACTATATCTGCGATTGGGGGGGGGGGGGAAATACCCGTTACATCAGTGTATACCCTTGGGTAATAAATATAAAAGTAACATGTCTAAACCAATGTTGATAAATAAACAGGTAGGGGTGTAAATGGACAAGAAGAGGCAGGCATTTAGATTCTTTAAGTCAGAAGGGACAGAGGAATCGTATCAGAATTATAAGGAATGTAACAAAAATTGCAAAAGGGCAATTAAATTAGCAAAAATGGATAATGAAAAAAGGATTGCAATAGAAAGTTAGATGAACCCTAAAAAAGGTATTTAAATACACTAATAACAAAAAATTAGAAAAGAAAATATAGGACCCTTTCAGTGTGAGATGGGTAGGCAGAATATTGGAGATAAGGAAAAAGCAGAGGTTTGAAACACATTATTTGCATCTGTATTTAACAGGACAGAATCAATTGCAACAGTAGTGCCGCGGGAGGAAGCCATAACCTCTATATTAACGACCAATTGGTTAACTGAGGAAGAAGTTCATAGGCGACTTGATAAAATTTTAGTTAATAGGGCACCTGGCCCCGATGGCATACAGTACCGACCAAGTTTAATCTAATACGGCTAGAGCCGCAAGCCGTGAGGTTTCCCGGCTTTGGAGAATCCCCTCGGTGTGCCGCGCGTCACCGATGCGCGGTCACGCTTCATCGGGAGCGTGCGCGCACGGCGTGCGTGCCCAGGGCTCCCCAAAGGGAGCCCTGGTGTCCCGCGATGTGGGGGACCCGGCGGACCCGGAGAGGGGAGGGGGAAGCCCCGATCGGAGGACCGATCCTCCGAGGATCCGGCGCGCGCGTGGGACACCTCGGCGCGCGCCCGAGATCTGCTGCGGCCGAGACCGGGTAAGTGTTAGACTTAGCTCGGCCGCAGCTGTACATCCAAGAGTTCTTAAGGAGTTAAGTTCAGTAACAGCCAAACCATTACATTTAAAATTCAAGAACTACATTTCCACAGGCTCAGTTCCAGAAGACTTGCGTAAAGCAGATGTGTTGCCTACAGTATATTTAAAAAGGGAGCTAGATGACAACTGGGGAATTATAGACCTGTAAGCCTGACTTCAATAGTGGGGAATCAAATGGCGCAGCTAGACATGTACGAGCCCCCAGGCAAAAAAATGTTCAGGGCCCAATTAATATTAATTCTGATTGCGATTTTATTTCACCCTACCCCATCCTGTCCCTGATCCTCTCTCTCATCATCCCTCCCCCTCCTCATCATCTCTCCCCCTCATCCTTTCTCCCTTGTCATCATCATTCCCCCTCATCTTTCTCTCCTCTCCCTTCCCCCAGCAAGTCTCTCTCCACCACTACACAGCAGGTCTCTCTCCTCCACTCTCCAGCATGTCTCTCATCCCCCCCCAGAATCTCTCTACTCTCCCCCCAGCATGTCTCTCTCCTCTCCCCATCATGTCTTTCTCCTTTCCCCCAGCATATCCTTCTCTCCCCTTCCCACACAGAATCGTTTATCTCCTCTCCCCACATCATGTTTCACTCTCATCTCCCCCTAGCGTGTCTCTCTTTCACCCTCTGAGCATGTCTCTCTCCATGCCCCAGCATTACTTTCTCTCTCCCCACCAACTCTCTTCTTACACTGCTCATATCATGCTATTAGTATATTATATTATTTCCCCAGCATCTTTTTCTTCCCCTTTCCCCCTCATGTCTCTCTCTTCTCCCTCTCTTTGCCTCTCTCCCTCTTTGCCTCTCTCTTTGCCTCTCTCTCTGCTTCTCTCTCTGCGCCTCTTTCTCTGCGCCTCTCTCTGCGCCTCTCTCTCTCTCTCTGCCCCTCTCTCTGCCCTTCTCTCTGCCTCTCTCTCTCTCTGCCTCTCTCTCTCTCTGCCTCTCTCGCTCTCTCTCTCTCTGGCCTCTCTCTCTCTCTGCCTCCCTCTCCCTCTCCCTCTCTCTCTTTCTGCCTCTCCTTGCCACTTTGCCTCTCCCTCTCTTTGCCTATCTCTCTTTGCCTCTCCCTCTCTTTGCCTCTCCCTCTCTTTGCCTCTCCCTCTCTTTGCCTCTCCCTCTCTTTGCCTCTCCCTCTCTTTGCCTCTCCCTCTCTTTGCCTCTCCCTCTCTTTGCCTCTCCTTCTCTTTGCCTCTCCCTCTCTTTGCCTCTCCCTCTCTTTGCCTCTCCCTCTCTTTGCCTCTCCCTCTCTTTGCCTCTCTCTCGTCTTTTCCCCCCTCTTATGTATTACTCTCTTGTACTTCATGTTCTCTTTGTGTCTTTTATTCATCCACCCGGTGGAGGAGGAAACAAACTTGGGTGTTCAGCCCCCACGGGAGAACATCTTGGGTGACGACAAAATCCCAATGGGTAAACAGTAGTCCTCTGAACAAAAAGGGGACTTGTTAGAAATAATTACACAATTCCATGGTGTTTTATCTGATTTGCCATGGCAAACTAATTTAATTTCACATGTGATCGAGACAGCACCTGGGGTAAAAGTACGTTCCCGTCCTTATAGGTTGCCTGAAAGTCGTAGGGCCCTGTTAGAGAAGGAGGTACAAGAAATGTTACACTTAGGAGTGATTGAGGAATCATGCAGTAAGTGGTGTAGTACACTAGTTATGGTCCCTAAACCCGATGAGAAGGTAAGATTTTGTGTGGACCTCCGAAAGGTCAATGCGGTATCCAAGTTTGACACATATCCGATGCCAAGGGTGGACGAGTTAATTGACGCCCTTGGTAACGCGGAATATATATCCACGCTGGACTTAACAAAAGGATACTGGCAAATACCTTTAGAGGAAAAGTCCAAGTGCAAAACAGGCTTTGTCACTCCCATGGGTTTATACCAGTTTGTGACAATGCCATTTGGACTGCATGGAGCCCCAGCCACATTTCAGAGACTCATAGATAAAGTGCTGAGACCCCATAGGGCTTATGCCGCAGCCTACCTAGATGACATTGTCATTTATAGTAAACACTGGCGGGCCCATCTAAATAGGCTGAAAGCGGTCCTCAAATCTCTAAGAGAGGCAGGGATCACAGCCAAACCTAAGAAATGTGCCTTAGGTAAGGCGGAAACCAAATACTAAGGATATGCAGTGGGAGGTGGAAAAGTAAGGCCACTAGCCGACAAGGTAGTTGCCCTGAAAGAAGTTCCGACCCCCCAAACAAAAACACAGGTACGCTCTCTGCTGGGTTTAGAAGGGTACTATCGGCGGTTCATCCACAACTACTCGGAAGTTGCAGCCCCATTAACAGACCTCACAAAAAAGTGTGCCCCTACACAAGTGGTATGGTCAAGGGAGTGTCAGAGAGCCTTTGAGGACATAAAAAGGTGTCTATCAGAGGGTCCCGTCCTTAGAAGCCCAGACTTCAACAGGCCTTTTGTTGGACAAACCGATGCATCAGAGATAGGGCTAGGGGCAGTGTTGTCACAACAGTTGAGGGAGTGGAACATCCGATCCTTTTTCTGAGTAGGAAATTGTTCCAGAGGGAAAAAAACTACTCAGTGATTGAGAAGGAGTGCCTCGCAGTAAAATGGGCAATCGAGGCTTTGAGGCATTACCTGGCAGGAGTCCATTTTACTCTGGTGACGGACCATGCTCCATTGAAGTGGTTAAATAGTATGAAGGACTCCAATGCTAGATTGACCTGGTGGTGTATGGCCCTCCAACCCTTCTCATTTGAGATTCAGCACAGGCCTGGAAAAGACAATGCAAATGCTGACTTCTTTTCTAGAGAAGGGGTGGATGGTCGGGCTTCAGCCGTGCGTGGCCCCAGCCACACACTAACAGGGGAGGAAGGTGACAGGGTGAATGAACGTCACCAGCCATATACCTGGCAAACCTATGGTTAGGCTTGCAGTGCAGCAGTGACGAGGTTAAGTTTCAGTTGAGAAGGGCTGCTTAATTAGTCTGACCCCAGCTGCATAATCAAGCTGTTTTAAAACCCCCAGGTTGTACACACATGCAGGCTAGCTGGTCAGGAGACAGGAGTGAAATACTGAAGAGATTACTGCTATAAGGCCTGTTTTTCAAAGTACATGTGTGATGAACTGTCTGTGTCCTGCATGCTGAAGAGAAGCTGCCTTGTTTCTATGCTGAAGAGAAGCTGTTTTTGTATGCTGAAGAGAAGCTATTTTGTTTTTGTATGCTGAAGAGAAGCTATTTTGTTTTGTGTGCTGTATGTTTTTAAGGCTCAATAAAGAAGCCTTATCAAGAGAACCCGTGTGTGTGGTTGCATGTACCCTGCAACACGCCCCCTTTACAAAGCATTAGTAAGATCACACCTTGAATATGGAGTACAATTTTGGGCACCACTCCTTAGAAAAGACATTATGGAACTAGAAAAGTGTAGAGAAGAGCCACCAAATTAATAAAGGGAATGGATAAGCTGATTTATGAGGAGAGGCTAGCTAAATTAAGATTTGTATACATTACAAAAGAGGCGTCTAAGAGGGGATATGATAACTATATGCAACTATATTTAGGGACTGTACAAGGAGCTTTCAAAAGAACCATTCATCCCACGGGCAGTACAAAGGACACCGGGACATTCCTTAAGGTTGGAGGAAAGGCGATTTCACCAGCAACAAAGGAAAGGGTTCTTTACAGTAAGGGCAGTTAAAATGTGGAATTCATTACCCATGGAGACTGTGATGGCAGATACAATAGATTTGTTCAAAAAAAGGTTGGACATCTTTTTAGATGGGAAAGGTATACAAGATATATAACAGTGACGATGGCGTCTGTCTAACATTAGAGAAATTAAGTTATGAGAAGTGAGACAGGATGATAGTTAGAGAGATAGGTAGGGTCAAGCGTGCTGTTTTTGAGTAAGGGTATAAATACTGCATGTTTGAAGGAGGGAGGAGCTGAACATATGTGTGAGTGTAGGAATTATAGTAGGAGTAAGGTGTTCCAGGAGATAGGACCGAATGGGATTAAGAGGGCAAGTGGTAGAAGGAGAAGAGGAGATCAGTAGTGACACATCCTCCTCCGTGACAGGGGAAAAAGAGTTGAGGAAGGCAGTAGGAGAGTTAGGAGCAGTAGAATGTTAGGAGGATACAGAGGGGATCCACCTTTGTCTTGAAACAGTCAGCAAATGTGTATCTTATAATACAGAAAAAATTTCTAAGTGCGCTATTATAATAAACCTCTACTATATTATGTGAAGCAGTTAAACAGAAAGAGTGATGTAAATAGCGCTAAGAAGACAATAATAAAGAGTGAGCCCTGGCTAGGGAAAAAAACCTTAATGGGGTACTAGGCATCACTGGCATGACTTTTTCCCCTGAGGAAATGTGCGCAAGCGCACGAAACGCGTAGGGTTTTTTCATAACGTTTTTGGGCGCTGTAACGAAGGCACGTTTGAGGCTTTGACTCTGAGATATTAGAGTCCTTGAAGCAGGGGAAGGAGAGATGGTTCGCTGAGGAATCCTGCCCACCAGTGACAGAGCATCCCTTGACGTCACTTCCGGTTGGAGCGGTACGGAGAGGTGCACCGGCTCACTACATGATCTGGGCATCTAAGGATACATCACATCTTTAACCTATTAACCATCGCTCATTACCCTCAGCCATCTTGTGAGTAGCACTCTGACTTTACCCCACCGGATTGGCGTACTCTGAGTTACTCGTCCATCAATTTTATATTTAATTTTAGAGTTGTATTAAACTAACTTTTTATTTTCAGCCTTGCTTTTGTGTGTTTGTGGTTAGTCTTGTGTTGTATTGTTTTTGTTTGTTTAATGTTTATACACTTGTGTGTTAGCTGTGTTGCACTATATTTCTCTTTTTTCCTTTCATATCGTTCTTCACACGGATGAAGCCACATCTGATTACCTAAAAGACTGAGGAATTGCTAATTCATCTCCTTGGACACTCATCCTTCTGTCTGGAATTTCCAGGACTATTATCCATTTGGACTTTCAAGGCGCCGGTACCCCTTTTGTTTCGATGTGAAGCAGTTAGCCACACATGATATAAACAGCTCTGTGATAAAGATGGAAGTTTTCTAACATCAGACGCAAGTTCCTTGATGACAGCAGCTACTCCTCTGCAGAGAAAACACTCCGAGGTTCCAGCCGAATACCATCTGAAGGTGCCGCTTGTGAGACTGATCCTGCTACCGTTGGCGTGTGGTGTCTGGTAACACATGTCCCAGTACATGATATGCCTGTTTGTTCTAACCCGATGTACGCAGAAAATATACCTTTTTAATATAATACTTTTATTGAACTTACTTCACTATATGCGTTGTGCGCTGTTTTTTCTTGTGTATCTTATAATGTCTGCTGTTGATCTGTTCTATGCATATTTTGTTGTAAAATGGTATTGGAAATTCTCTTTAACCTTTTATTTTCTTTTATCACATTTCCTTAAAAATGTAGATAAAAATCTCAGTTACAAACCAAAAAATAGATATGAGGGACAGTTACTGTTAAAATTGATAAAAAGGGCACTTACTGAGGTAAAATAGTTCTGAGGGAAATGAACATTAACGAGGTAAAATAGATATGATATGTTATGTTGCGTTGCGTTCTTGAGCTGCAGGTTTCCATTGTATAATGTCTGAGAAACCAGATACACCGAATATTGTTTACAAATACATTTTAAATTAAACAATTTACAACCATCCTATACAGTATATTTTTTTTCTTATAGCAATCAGAATAATTTAAGTTTAGACAGGAATGTTTGCTCTTGGTACAAAGTGCCATATGATTACTAGTACTGTGTATACCGTATACATTTACATGATAGAGTCATTTTTGTACATGAATCACCTCAAATGTAACCCTTAATAGATTATATTTATCATTTTTTTTATTGTTCTTCGTCAAGCAGTTCTCACGATTATTCATTTTTTGTACTCTTCATTATTCCTAGATAATGCATTTTATTACCTTTTTATTGTGTTACTAACCATTTTGTTTCTGAATATTTTTTTTTATTACAAAAATATATAAGCAGAAGCTAAACAAAGTGACTTTAAAACCAAAAGCTGTCTCCTCGTTTCTATACTGCAACGATCATATTACATTTGAAGACATACTTTCCTAATTCCCATTGTCTTATTCTGTGGAGACTGGATATTCCTTTCCAATTTCCACCACACAGCCTCCTATCTCTCATAATGAAATGTTTCTTGCCACATTAAACTCTGTCACATCCTTGACATATGGAAATACAATGCCATCTGAGAGGATGGACAATTTAAATTTCAAGGTTGACAATTCCATCTGTGAAATATGAAGGCAGGTAAAAAATCCCAAACAATTCATTATGCTCAGGAATACAGCTTTTTAAAGGGAATCTGTGTCCAGCTTTGTGCATTATATTCATTCAGTCACGTATTTTAACTTAACCTTTTCTTTGCTCTCAAGCTCACGCAAGCCATAGGGGCTACGGATCAGGGTTATTTTAACAGGACCACGCAGCACATTTGTGACCTTCTATTCCGTCTATCCGCTTCTTACCAAATGTAATGAACATGTTAATTGTGTAACTCATGTAAAACTCTGTTGCTCAAAAAAGTCATTGCAGGAAACTGATATCATGTGAAAAGAAGGGCAAACATATCCAGCATAACTTTAGAATTAGCTTAGACCTACAAGCTTCTAATATCTATCTATATACAGTATATAGTGATTTTTTTTTTGACCTTTACATCCCTGACTGATTGCAAAGTATGCCACTGTTACTTTCTTGGCATGGTAACCTATATGGTGGGAGGGAACGCATGATTACTGAGGATCAGGCACGTATAGTAAATGTAGGGTACAGCCGGAGTAATACATGAAGGAGTAGCAACAGCTTTCATATTGTTTTGTATATAAATAAATCATTTATCACATATGAAAAAAAAAATCAGCCCCTACATGGGCGTGTCTTGTCGTGGCCAAAAATCATCACCTTCATGCCTAGGAGCTACATGTGACCTTTATTTGGACTTGGATCACTCTACTGTATTTGGATGAATCTCTATCGAGCTGATGGCTAATTAATATATTTGAGCCCATCCAGTTACCTCTCTAGTATAATCACCACTGACTTCTGAAGGTAACATTGTCCATTACTGGATTACTTGCTGTTGCATAGTTCTGGACCCGGACATAACTGATCGACAGCACAACCCCTACGGCTCTTACTTAAACATTGTGGAGCTGTCTTCCCCGTGGCTTCCCATCATATCGAATAGGGACCTATGTGGTCAGTTAAACATAGCAAATTCATTTTATTTTCAAAGATGTCAATAGTAAAACATATAGGGCCATAATTACAGAGAGGTACTCTGCCAATAATGTGCTAAAGGACACCTTACAGCTGTATTACCTCTTATTGTATAGAAATCATTAATTGTGAAGTCTAACACACAAGAGAATCAAGGAGCAAGGCTGCTTCCAAAGTATATTTCATGCAAATGAGATTGCAGTAAAGGAAACATATATCTTTTTGGGACAACAGCCCTTTCATTAGAAAAACACCCAAAGTAAAGAGAATAACCATGATACAGGTCTACTGTTATAGCCATGGCTAATCCAGACTATCTTTCTGCCTTCCTGTCACATAAATTCGAATAGATACAGACGGTGACAGGCTACCCTGTGGGGTTTACCCCTCATGCAGCCTCCCTGAGTGGCAGGATAGAAGGCGACACTGGGTCTGTGTTGTAGCCAATCATGGTGCAGATCCTGTGCCCTCCCCATCTGCATTAGGAAGCACTCCAAATTATAGAGAGCGTCCTTTCCAGCCAGGGAAGGGAGAGGAGTTCAGCTCTGACCCTCCTGGGGTAGAAACATGCCTACAGTCTCTCCTGGGGCTGTTTGTAACCCAAGATCTAACAGAGCTCCAGGCCTCACCATTATCAGGAGGCCGGTACCCTTAAGAGATCTGAGATCCATACCTAACTACAAGGCATACGCTGTAATGACATCCGCAGTGGCTGCCTGAATAAAGATCCTTTTTTTTTTTTTTTTTTCAATGTTTTTATTAGGCAATTAAACAATACAACAATCATGGCAAATATCACAGCGTAAAATTTTTTTTGAACATCTTTTCTGGGGGAGAAGCAGAGTGGCAACCGGAGTTTCCAGAGAAAAGGGGGGGCATGCCTTCGGAGAAGGAAGGCAAAGAGAGGGGGGGTGAAGGAGGAAGGGGAGGGAAAGGGGGAGGAGGGGGTAGGTGAGGGGGGTGGGTAACCCATTTGGCTGTGGTTGGTTCTCTATTTCGGACAGTTTTTTAGTCCCTTACAGGGAGGGGGTGGGCCTCTGACCCGCCAGAGTTGGCTGACACTCTCTAGTAAGGAGGATCCAGGGTTCCCAGATATCCTCAAAGGCGGGGACTTTTTGTCTAACGATGGCGGTAAGCCTTTCCATAATCATCACATCACCGATTCTGTTTTTGATTGTGTTCAGTGCTGGCGTGGTCGGTTTCCTCCAGGAGGCCGCAACACAGCATCTAGCTGCGGTAAGAATGAAGGATATTAATTTCCTGGTGGGCCGGACAATGTCTGGCATTGGCGCGGCCAACAGGTAGGTCAGTGGTTCAATAGGTATTTCTAGGTCGGTGACCTCTTTTATCAAAATTTGGACCTTTGCCCAGTATTTCACAATTTCTGGACAGGACCACCAGATGTGGACCATGTCCCCTCTATTACCACAGCCTCTCCAGCATAGGTCTGATGCCAGAGGGTAGATCTGGTTTAATCGTGCTGGGGTAAGATACCAGCCAAACATGATCTTGTAAATATTTTCCTTAATTGTAGTACATAGGGAAGTTTCTGAGGCTGCCTGCCAGATTTCTTCCCAAGTCTCTCTTTCTATATTCATACCCAGGTCTGCTGACCATCTGAGCATGTAGTCATGCTGTGTGGGAGTCGTTGAGTGCTCTAATGCATTATATATTTCCGAGATTAGACCCTTCTGGTGAGTCTTAACCTCGCAAAGGTGTTCGAACTTAGTGAGAGTGGGGTATTCTGGAAGAGGACAAGTGGTCCGTACAAAATTTCTGATTTGTAGATATTTGAATATGTCCAATTCTCTAATTTTATATTTAGTCCTCAGTTCTTGTTAGCTCAGGAGCTTCCCTAGGCTCAGAAGATCAGCAATCGCCTCTATACCCCGTGTGTTGAATTGGACGAACAGTTTAGATCCACATCCCGGAGGGAATTTCGGGTTGTTAAAGATAGGGGTCAGCTGAGAGCTTGTTGAGGAGAGGTCATATTTAAATTTGCATCTATTCCAGACGTCCCACGTGTATCGTGAGGCCTGCAGTTTAAGATTATATAAGTGCCCATCTCCTCTGTCCAGGCTCCAGAGGTAGGCTTGCAAAGAAGGCATTTTGGCATATTGAGTCTCTATTTTAACCCAGCAACAACTGGTCGGGTCTGAGTTCCACATTACTACCTGCTTGAGCTGGGCAGCTAGGTAGTATTTATATAAATCTGGTACACCTAACCCCCCTCTGGATCTCGCGGCCATCAGGACCGATCTGGCTACTCTGGGCCTCTTGCCCTGCCAAATGAAGTGGAGCAATCTGTTCTGTATGTATTTTAGATCAGTGGCCGGAACGTGGATCGGGAGTGTCTGAAAAAAGTATAACATTCTTGGGAGTATATTCATTTTTGCGGAGATCATCCTCCCGAACCACGAGATCTGGTAACCTTCCCACTGATCTAGATCCTTTTTGATCTTGTCCCATAACTTCGGGTAGTTATCCCGGTATAAATCCCGGTAGTGCCTTGACACATTAATTCCCAGATACTTAATGTGTGAAGGGCACCATCTATAGCTAAAATTTAGTTTAAGGAGTTTGACTACGGGATCTGGGAGGCTAAGATTTAGGGCCTCTGATTTGTCGCTGTTTATTTTATATCCTGATACCTTTCCAAACTCCGTCAGTTCCATCTGAAGGTTAGGAAGGGAAGTTAGGGGCTTAGTCAAAGTTAGAATGATATCAGCGAAAAGGGAAATTTTGTATTGTTCTTTATCGAGGGGGATACCCTGAATATTCGGGTTTTGTCTTATTCTAGTCGCCAGTGGTTCGATCGTGAGGGCGAAAAGGAGAGGGGAGAGGGGGCATCCTTGTCGGGTTCCGTTGCGAATTTGGAATCGTTCGGGGCCGCCACCTGATAGTCTTACTGAGGCTGTCGGGTTTTGATATAGCGCTTGGACCCCCTTCAGGAACGAATCTTTGAACCCAAATTTTGTCAGTGTTTGATCTAAAAATAGCCAGTCAATTCTGTCAAATGCCTTCTCTGCGTCAAGGCTTAGTAGCATCGCCTTTGCTCCTGAAAGGTGTTTTCCTGATCCTCCAATCCGTCTCGGAGCGTATTTATTTCTTGGCCCAGGCGTATAATCTCATCATCGGCCTCCGATTGGTGGTGTAAGGCCTCATCCAGTCTGGTTTCCAGTGTGGTAGTGCGTTCCTGCAGACCCTGGATATCATGCCTAATTTCCGCCACTGCGTCCTTTATATTGGCCTGTAATGAACGTTGGAGTTTGGCATGGAGTTCCTCCAGATATTCCTTCGTGATCCTCCCGTCCGGGGAAGGGGGGGTCTCAGTAGGGCTTGCTGTGTCTGAGAGGCCTTGTTTGCCTCGTGGGCCCGAAGCCTGGGCGCCATCTTGCCTTCTACTCCCCGTCTCAGCGGGTTGTTTTGCAGGGGTGAAGTACTTGCCCACCCCCTGAATCGGGGGATTTTTCCCCTTATTAGCCATCCCACTGGGTTTAGAGGGTCGTCAGGGGCTTTTTTCGGGGGTTTTGCCCGGGGTGAAGGGGCTAAAATTAGCGGTTATTTAGGTGGGTCTCCGGAGCTCAGCCTTTACCCGTCTGTCCTGGATGACGTCATCGGCACGCCCTCCATAAAGATCCTTTTTATATACTCCTGCCTGAGTAACAGTCAATTAGGTAGGAGTATGAAAGATATCTGTTGTGGTGGGGACTGTTTTCAGGATCCCTGAAGCCTACAGCGACTGGAGGCGCTGATGACACCAAACTGAGAGTCTGAGGATCACCAAAAGCCTGTCCTGTTCCCCACAACATTTCGGAAACTCATCTCTCCTGAAGCCAAACAGGTACAAAGCACCACACAGACCTGTAGCCAGGGCAAGATCTCCCATAGGGGGGGAAGTAGTGCTATACAGTATACAGATGCAGCGGCCGTTATTCAAACAAATCACGGAGCCGTTTTCGTGTGCGCTGCTGTATTCCACGCGGCACTAACGCGGCCAATCGCCCCAGGCACTCATGTTTATCGTGGTTGCTTTGTTTGAATTTCATGGATTCTGTTTCTTTGTGTGCAATGAAATGAATGAATTGTAATGTGTACAGTACTGTGCTACTGTGTCAATTTCAGGTGTTTAAAAACCAGAACACTAAAATGCCATTTTCTGCACTCGCGTCTAAAGGCGGTACGGTTCGAAGAAATCACGCGCCATAACATGGGTATTCCGAGGTATACAAAGCGTGAAGTTTTCGAATAACGGCTGCTGCATCTGTATAACCATAAACTCAGCACCACCCAAGCACTGCATCACTGTGGAATCACATATCATTGACAGTCTCTCAATCTCATAGCTGTGTGCAGATGCATAGCACTGCTGATGCTTATAGGAATTTAAACAGCAAAATACATCTTCCAGAAATTGCATAAATATTCAAAGTTACTGTTTAAGATAAACATTACTTTTTTGCAAACAAATCTAACTTTGTGAAAGCTCAATGCAACCCTTGTTTTCTCTTAGCAATAAGTCCAATATGTAGGTACAGAGAGTTGAAAATTAATAGAGGGGCTAATAATGCATTAGGTTAGCACACGGTTGACCTAGCCCAGGATCATGTGTCACAAACCATACATTTATCTTGTCATTTAGTCTATCCGTGAGTTTCTATCCAGCACCACCCCCAATACGAGCTAGGGTAGTTTGACTACGCTCTCACCAAAGAATAAAAAAGTCTAGATAATGTATCCATAAGGAAATATACATTCATGTTGACTTAGAAAGAGTCAAGCTGTTAGTATTGAGTCAGTAATGCACTTCTACTGTATGAAGTATAATTGCATTGTACACTAACCTATCATCACAAGAATTGTGTGCCTAAAGGGGGTGATTTGTCAGCTACAGATAAAATATTGTCTAATATAATCCCAATGTTCTGGACTGGACATTGCATTTAGTTGTGTGCTTGTTATAATTGGTGTTGTCATTAACCGCTATACAGATTTGATCAAAAATAGAGCGATGGCGGTCACAGCAATTGGAGTTCAGCCAAAAATGGATTAAAATAAAATCAGCTTTAATGATTACATGCTGCACATCACAGAAAAGGAACTCTGACGCGTTTCGTCCCTGACCGGGACTTTATCAAAGAGTAAGGAACCCTTATCACACAGACTCCTTAAATAGGTGGTAACTCAATCTTATTGGACATTCTTAACCAGAAACCTGTTGTAGACAATCAGACTAATAAGCTGACAGCTTCTGAACAAATCCCATTCAGTGAGTCTGTGTGAAACAAAATTAGATGGTATAGAAAACAAAAAATAATAAAAACACATGTAACATAGACATATTAAACACAAAAAGAACAATGTGATATGAAGCATGATAGGAATAGGATAATTGGAATAAACACATATGGAACTAGAATAAGGGAGAAGATATATACAATAAACAAAACAAGAAAAAAGAGAAATAATAAAAAATAATAATAAACAATAAATAATCAAGTGAATATATAATAATAATAAATAATAATTATAATAAATAACCTTAGTAATAAAGAATATATATATATATATCTAAAGATAACACATAGAAAAACGTTTATGTGATATATGTAATATATATGTAATATAGATATGCGGGATAGATAATGTATTGGAATACACTCTCCCTACTCTCACAATTCCCACCGGTTTAAAGGAAGTGTTTTAACTCCCAATTCGTGTTAATTCCGTGTGGGTGGAGAGTATTGAGAGTGTATATCCAATACATCTCTTGTTTATTACGTGTGTTCTCTCTGTTACCCCCCCTAGGGTGACATGTTATGTGTTCAATAGCAGAAAAAGTAAAATTTGCAATGCTTCCATTCGGACATTGAGAGAAGTGTCTGGCCACCGGATGAAGCAAGTCACCCTTATTGATAAGGCGTACGTGTTCCGCTATTCTAACCTTAAGAGGTCTTGTGGTGCGACCCACATATCTTAATCCACATTTGCAATAAAGAACATATATAACATAACTAATATTGCAGTTGAGAAAATTCTTAATATAATATTTTCTTGAATTATTATTAAACATTATACATTTGGTCGGAAATGCATATTGGCACATTGTGCATTTGCCACATTTAAAAAATCCTTTGGGAATACCTCTGACATTGGGAAAGCTAGACCTACTAACATACATACTTGGTGACAGATGAAAAGCCAATGTTTTGGCTTTACGGTTTGATTAGAATGTAAAACATTGGCTTTCCCCCTGTTGGGCAGTGATTTTCCTCGTTTACAAATAAGGGCATTTCTATCCATAATATTTGCTTTATCAAAAGCTGCTGTTATATCTTTGGCAGAGTAACCCCTGGCAAGGAACCTGTTAGACATTTCTCTTGATCGAGACAAAAAGACCTCATTGTCAGAGCACAGTCTTTTTAATCTCATAAATTGAGCCCCAGGAATACTCCTAATCAATGACCGCGGATGACAGCTTTGTGCACTAAGGAGTGAATTACTGGAGTTCTCTTTTCGGTACAGTAGATATCTGTCTGTATATGCATTTTGTTGTCAATGTACAGGAGCAAATCTAAGTAGTGAATATGTTTGAGATTGTGTTCAAAAGTGAGTTTAATATTTAAATCATTAGTGTTATATATAGCAGTTATTATGCTTGGCCGTTGTACAGATACGTCTTTAAGTATTAAAGGTTCAATCCCGGCCAAAAAAAAATTCAAGAAAGACTCATTAAAGCAAAGCACTGACTTTTATTTGCACTTTTTATATCTCTACAACTCATTAACAAAACCATTATTTCCTATGGAGAAAATAAAAGCCATATTTGTTACATATTTGTTATATAAACGTATAAAAATGAGCAAATTGCACTGGAGTGCATAGTTTGAATTGCTATGCACTTCTTTAACCCAGGCTGTGCAGAAAAGCTGTGTAATGCGGCAGGTAAGGTAAGTTTATAGGGATCCATGTTAAAATGGATAGAAGTAAAGAGTGACTCACTGTTTGTGCTGATTTGCATGTCATTACCCAGAATCCCTGGCTGCAGTGCAGGCACTGTATGCTAAGAGATAATGGGGAAAGGCGGATGCAGACCTGTCTGAGACATGCAAATGCTCCACAAGTGGTATTTTTATCTTAATATATAAATTTGAAATTTGTATGGTTGGTGCTAGATGCGGTGAATCTGATTGGTCGTCAGCCTCTGGCCAATCAGATTGGTGGCTCTATGACGTCACCCAACTGCCACTCTCTTCCCCCTCGGCCTCACGCAACTGACACACACACACACTCACACTCTCTGTCCTCTTCACCCAGCTCACCTCCCCGTCCATGTTAATTCCGTGTGGGTGGAGAGTATTGAGAGTGTATATCCAATACATCTCTTGCTTATTAAGTGTGTTCTCTCTGTTGCCCCCCCTAGGGTGTTCAATAGCAGAAAAAGTAAAGTTTGCAATGCCTCCACTTGGACATTGGGAAAAGTGTCTAGCCACTGGATGAAGCAAGTCACCCTTCTTAATGAGGCGTACGTGTTCTGCTATTCTAACCTTGAGAGGTCTTGTGGTACGACCCACATATCTTGATCCACATCTACAATAAAGAACATATATAACGTAACTAATATTGCAATTAAGAAAATTCTTAATATAATATTTCTTTAGATTGTTATTAAACATTATACATTTAGTCGGAAATGCATATTGGCACATTGTGCAATTGCCACATTTAAAAAAACTCTTAGGAATGCCTCTGACATTGGGAAAGCTAGACCTACTATCATACATGCTTGGTGACAGATGGAAAGCCAATGTTTTGGCTTTGCGGTAGGTGAATCTAGGTCCACCTTTAACAATTGAACGGATATCATTGTCCGGCAAAAGGGTATGCCAATGTTTGTAAATGATATTACAAATCTGTTGGGATTGTCGATTATAAGTCGTGATAAAATATGGACTTTTTGTTTCATTAGAATATGAAGCATTGGCTTTCCCCCTGATGGTCAATGATTTTCCTCGTTTAGAAATATGAGCATCACGATCCATAACATTTGCCTTATCAAAGGCTACTGATATGTCTTTGGCAGAATAACCCCTGGCGAGGAACCTATTAGACATTTCTCTTGATCGAGACAAAAAAAACCTCATTGTCAGAGCACAGTCTTTTTAATCTCATAAATTGAGCCCCAGGATACTCTGAATCAGTGACCGCGGATGACAGCTATGTGCACTGAGGAGTGTGTTCCTGGAGTTCTCTTTTCGATATATATCTGTCTGTATATGCATATTGTTGTCAATACAGAGGAGCAAATCTAAGTAGTGAATGTGATTAAGATTGTGTTCAAAAGTGAGTTTAATGTTAAAATCATTAGTGTTTAAATAATCAGTAAAAGAAAATAGTGTGTGTTCATCACCCCTCCAAATCAATATAAGATAGTCAATATATCTCTTATAAAAGACAATATTTTGACGAAAAGAATTATCACTGTGAAAAATAAACCGAGACTCCCAAAAACCCATAAATAAATTAGCATATGATGGTGCGAAACTAGTGCCCATTGCAGTGCCTAATAATTGTAAATAAAATTGTGAGTCAAACATAAAATAATTGTGAGTGAGTAAAAACGAAATGGATTGTAATAAAAACGTGCAATGTGAAACAGATAAAGTAGAAAGATCCAAATAGTGTTCAATAGCTGTAAGACCATGCTTGTGTTCTATAATAGAATAAAGGGAGGCCACATCTAATGTGACCCACCTGTAATCGTGATGCCATGTGAACTCCTGTAAATTGACAATCAAATCTGCTGTGTCTCTGACAAATGAGGGCAACTGTGCCACCAAGGGTTGTAAAAATCTGTCCACATACCGTGACAACCCATCTCCCAAAGATCCAATGCTCGCTACTATTGGTCGACCAGGAGGGTCAACCAGCGATTTATGGATGTTCGGGAGATGATGAAAAATGGAAGTCACGGGATGTGGACAGTTAAGAAATTCAAATTCTTTATGACTGATAACATTGAGAATTCTGACGAATTCTAATAACTCCAATAATTCAGAATGGTATTTAAATGTAGGATTGCTCACAAGATGCTGATAAGAGGTGGTGTCCTGCAACTGTCTCAATGCTTCTCGTCTATATTGATCAGAAGACATAATTACAAGCGCACCCCCCTTATCAGCATGTCAATATCATAGTTATTTTTTAATACAATCAATCTGTCGAATCTCTGTATGAGTCAGATTACCAGAATTTTCATTTGAACTTGTGAATCCTTGAGCTAATAAACGCAAGTCCCGTTCCACTTAATGTTCAAACATAGTGATGGAGGGCCCTCTGCTGTAATTTGGGCAAAACAGTGATTTCTTGCGATAGCCCGAATCTTCATGACCAAAGAATGGTTGTGTGAAGGTAGATAAAGATTTGCCCTGTGACTCAAGTAGTGTATCCAGGGCAGAGAGGGCACAACATTCCTGAAAAGTCAGTAAGCCAAGCTCATTAGTATGGATCGAGGGTACTGTTCCTGGTAAATCTCTACAAGCATCTGTTTTTTCTGAACCATTTTTCGGGGCAAATAATTTCTTTAAGGACAATTTCCTAGTAAATTTCTGGAGGTCGATCACTGTCTGAAAGAGTTGGAGATTTTGTGTAGGTGCAAACCCAAGTCCCTTATTGAGCAAAGTCAATTGATCAAATGAGAGGTCTATACCAGACATATTGATAATATAACCGGGATCCATCATTCGTATTTCTTCCTCTTTGCCTTGCCTCGACACTCGTTTCCTTTTGGATCTCCTTGTTCTCCCCGACCTTTGGCACCTGCCTGTAAAAAAGCTGAGGAGGGTTGACCTGAAGATATAAACATTTTAGATTGAGAGGATGAGGATGAGGCTTTATTGTCATATTTGGAAGCTCCCCTATTCTCCCTAGAATAGTCAACAGACCTAGCAAATGAGACTATATGAGATCTATATTCTTGATCCGAAACATCGGAATCAAAGCTTGATGTCTCTACTCTTGTATTTTTAAGGATAGATTTGTTGGGGGGATTTTTTGACCATCTCTTTTGGTGACGTTGTGGACCTTTCGGTGTACTGGAACCCGTAACTTCTCTAACAATTATAGGTTTCTGCCAACAATATATTTGGCCTTTGGTGTAATCAACACGGTCCCTTTCAAATTTCAGATGTTTTTTGTCACTAATAGTATCTTCAATTATTTCGATATTGGACAATAAGGTCTTGTCGTTTTTAATAAACTGTTCCATTTTGGAGAACAGCTGCAATTTGGTCTGAAGAGTAATAATTTCTGCCATTAATAGTGATTTCTCAGCTGTCTTCTGCTGAATAATAAGATCCATTAGTTGAAATGAACAGGTATCTAAGGCCTTAACCCAGCCCTGTTCAAATTGTTTATTCAGAAAACCAAAGGATGGTACTTTTTTTAATATGCAATCCTCTAGGGATTCTATTGCATCTCTACTATATATTTGTGAAATCACTGTATGTCTGCGTCCCAAGGGTCAATCGCATTGGACCTTGGCCCTGTCACTCCGGCTCAGGCCATGCCCGCCCCCGCACACCTCTCATTGGCCTACGTCCAACACCAATGCCACACTGTCCCACCCCTCACTGACTCATTGGCCTGCGTCCAATGGCCGCCCCCGCACACCTCTCATTGGCCTGCGTCTCACCCCTCACTGACTCTCATTGGCCTGCGTCCAATGCCCGCCCCCGCACACCTCTCATTGGCTAGGTGGTACGACGGTAAGTTTAAAAGAGGGGGAAGACGGGTATAGGGTTGTTTGTATTTTAAAGTTTATTGGGTAGATGGGGTGGGTTGAAGGGTTATTTCCCCATTGTTGGTGGTTTCGGCCCTCGGATGTAGTGGGAGAGTTAACCCCTTTTGGTATCATAACGGTTACTACTAACCGCTAAGGTAATGAAGGAGCTAACCCCTCCCAACCTCCCAGTAAGGCTTTACTACCCACCCCTTGTAGCAACTCCCCTTCACTCACCCCTTCTAACCCAATAAACCAGGTACTCTACTTCGGTTTAACCCCTTCATTGCCTTAGCGAATGGATCTTCTATTTATTTTTTGAATCAACATAGTATTGACGCACGTGGCCAAAGGGAGCTGACCCAAATCATGTCATTCAGCCCAGAGACCCCCCTTCCTTTCCTGATTTGCGGTCCCAGTATGGGGTGGCCGGTATCTCCCTGCATTGTTTAATCTGCCGCCTCATCAACGTACCGTTGACATTGTAACTTTGAGAAGGTCCATTTCATCTCCATTTTTAAACCGTTATTACAACTTTATAGACAACATAAGTCAACTAAAATTCCCTTTGTGCCTTATTGAGGATCGTAGAAATATGATGAATCCCTACTTATTATTTTGGTATTAACTCATCCTACTTTTTTTTTCTTAACATCAATAATATCTCCACTCCTATGAAAGGTTGATGAATCCATGACATTGTTAGAAACCCCACTTATCAGTGTAATGGGGTCACCCCCTGTTTTCCCCCTGATTTTCCTTCCTTTGCCCCCTGCCTTAACCCCTGTGGCATTGGGAGGAAGGGACGGCGACTTCCTCCCGGCGATCAGCCCCCCTCTTGGTTTAGTTTGCGCGAGCTTCGCCCATGGCGCGACAAGATCCGCAACATGCGGAACGGCGGTCCCCATAAGAAAAGAGCTTTGCCAAGGAACTTAAACAATTCCCACAGGCCTCTGGGAACTGGCACGTTCACACCCTTGTCACAGGCAGCATTGAAGCCATATAGTGGCAGCTTCTCATGCGGGCAGGAGTTGCAACATGTTGTGTGGCAGACAGGGTTTTTTGTCAGTTGGAGCAGGCTAGTCAGTTCAGAGACCCGATCAGCCCAGGGAAGGAGGGTAGGGTTACAGGAGAGCAGGGCTCCCTGGTACGAGAGGCCAGTATCTCCCCAGGCCCGAGATCTCTCAGCTCCCCAGTAAAGTGAGTGTTGCCAGGGACAGCCCTCAGGTTAGGGACCCTGTCACTTGCAGTTAGTGGAGCTGAGGGAACGAGGGAAGAAAGCTCAACGGACTTAGGGTTAATGCAGGGTGTTTGCTGCATGCGCTTATAGTTTATCAGTTAAGTGAGTTGGAGTCCGGGAGCTGTGGAGATACGGAAGTTGCGGGGAGCGAGTGCAGCTCCTGCTCCCTATATGACCCACACCCAGGTAGGCCCCAACCCCCTAGATTAGTGGGTAATTGCTGAGGGGTCCCAAGATAGTGAACGCGCCTTAGTTATTGCTGCCTTGTCCATAGTCAACGGCCTGTCAGTGCTGTGTGTCTGACAGGCATGCACCTTGTTGTTGGTCGCACGTTGGTGTTGCACATATCCAGTGAGGTCCCCCATGTGCTGCAGGCGCTGGGTTGTTTTTTAGTAATCAGGCTGGGAAGAGTAGGGGAGTGGGGGCAGGGGCTATTAAAACCCCTTGTAGGCCCCTAGGACTTCCCCTAAAACATACAGGTTGCTGGTGCTGTGGGACGGCCTATAGTATAGAGCGCTTGTCATTTAGTGCGGTAGGGACTTTTCCTATGTTAGTGATCCTGTCACGTAGGGTAGATTAGACAGTGACCCAGGCTGACGCTGCGGTGCCTGGCTAAGAAGGTTTCGGATCCAAGTTGGGGTTCTCAGAGACGGTCCACCAGGGTGGGATCGCCCTTGGCGTTCCGCGTACAAAGGCGTCCGGTGTGACGACGGAACCATCACACGACGGATCCTTTGTGAGCCGTTGGAGATCCAAGCCATCGGGAGTGCTCGTCAGGTACTATCTAACACACAATTGCACAAACGGCCCTTAGTATAAATAGTGACTGCGCAGTCACCCATTTCCTCTCTCTGCACGAAGTGCGGGACATTGGTGGGGTCTTTGGACACTGTGGGATCACCTGGTGTTGGGGAATCGTCCTCTGGACGTCGCAGTAAGTGTCTCCTCGTAGAAGGACCCTGTTTCTGATATGTTATGTATTGATGTGATGATGTGTTATATGCGGTTCCCATTAATGGTATGAGTTAATATATAAATCACTGTGTATTGTATTATTGATGTCCTGCGAGGCAACCACTCCCCCTCTGGGTGGGGAGCCTCTCAAGGGTGGAGGCGCTGCTCGCTTGTAATGTGAGACCCCTAGTATAAATTTTGCCCCGGTTCCCCGTGCGGAAGCTCAGCCCTCCTGCGAGCGCTGATCAATGCACCACACCTATGGTAACCTTTGTATGTTCCCTTTGCCCCACACTATAAGTCTGCATTGGGGGGGGGGGGGAAATAACCCTTACTCAGTTGTATACCCTTGGGGTAATAATTAAAAGTAACATGTCTAACCAATGTTGATAAATAAACGGTAGGGGTGGTAAATGGACACGAAAGGCAGGCATTTAGATTCTTTAAGTCAAGGGACAAGATATCGTATCAGAAGTATAATGCATGTAACAAAAATTGCAAAAGGGCATTAAATTATCAAAAATGATTAAGGAAAAAAAGGATTGCAATAGAAAGTTAGAATGAACCTAAAAAAGGTAATTTTAAATACACTATAACAAAAATTATAAAAGAAAATTAAGGACCCTTGCAGTGTGAGATGGGTAGGCAGAATATTGGGAGATACGGAAAAGCAGATGGTTTTTGAAACACATTAATTTGCATCTGTTTTTCAGGACAGAATCAAATTGCAACAGTATGCGGCGGGAGTAAGCCATCATCCTCTCATTCACGACAATTTGTTTAACGGAGGAAAAGTTCATAGCGACTTGATAAATTTTAGTTAATATAGGGCACCTGGCCCCGAGTGGCATACAGTACCGACAAGTTCATCTAATACTGCATAGCCGCAAAGCCCCGTGAGGTTATTCCTTCTTGGAGAATTCCCCCTCTTGTGCCGCCGCCCGAGCGCGGTCACACGCGTCATCGGGAGCGTGCCGCACGGCGTGCGTGCCCCGGGCTCCCCCAAAGGGAGCCCTGGTGTCCTCGATTTGGGTGACCCGGCGGGGACCCGGAGAGGGGAGGGGAAGTCCCCGCATCGGAGGACCGATCCTCGAGGATCCTGCGCTGTGCCCGTGGGACACCCTCGGCGCTCTCCCGAGATCTGCTTCGGGCAACCCGGGGCATGGTTATGGTTAGACTAGCTCGTCCGCAGCTGTACATCCAAGAGTTCTTATGCGTTTTAATTCATTAAACAGCCAAACCATGACATTTAAAAATTCAAGAACTACATTTCCTCCACAGGCTCAGTTCCAGAAGACTTGCGTAAGCAATGTTTTGCCTACATATATTTAAAAGGTAGCTAGATGACAACTGGTGAATTATAGACCTGTAAGCCTGACTTCACATAGTGGGGAACTCAAATGGCGCAGCTAGACATGTACGAGCCCCAGGCAAAAAATGTTCAGGGCCCATTAATATTAATATTCTGAATTGCTATTTTATTTACACCCTACCCCTCCTGTCCCTTGGATCCTCTCTCTCATCATCCCTCCCCCTCCTCATCATCCCCCTCCCCCCTCACCTTTCGCCCTTGTCATCATCATTCCCCCCTCATCTTTCTCTCCTCTCGGCCCCCAGCAAGTCTCTCTCACCACTACAAACCACAGTCTCTCTCCTCCACTCCTCCAGCATGTTCTCATCCCCCCCCCAGAATCTCTCTACTCTCTCCCCCACCGCCATGTCTCTCTCCCTCTCCCCATCTGCGTTCTCCTTTCCCAGCATTCCTTCTCCCTCCCTTGCCCCCACCGAATCGTTTATGCTCCTCCTCCCCCACATCATTTCCAATTCGGTTCCCTCTCACTACTCCTATCTCCCCCTAAGCGTGTCTCCTTTCATCACCTTCTGAGCATGTTCTCGTCTCATGCCCCAGCTTACTTTCGTCTTCCCCACCAACCTTGCTTCTTACACTGCGCATATCATGCTATTAGTATATTAATTTATTTCCCCAGCATCTTTTTCCTTCCCCTTTCCCCCCTCCCCCATGTTCTCCTCTTCTATCTCCTCTCTCTCTTGGCCTCTCTTCCCCTCTTTCTCTCTCTTTGCCTCCTCTCCGTCGCTTCTCTCTCTTGTCTCTTGCGCTCTTTCTCTGCGCCTCTCTTCTGCTCCTCTCTCTCTCTCTCTGCCCCCTCATCTCTGCCTTCTCTCTGCTCTCTCTCTCGTCCTCTCCTCCTGCTCTGCTCCTCTCTCCCTCTCTCTCTCTCGCCTCTCTCTCCTTCTCTGCTCTCTATCTCTCTGCTCTCTCGCTCTCTCTCTCTCTGCCTCCTCTCTGCTCTGCCTCCCTCGTCTCTTCTCCCTCTCCCTCTCCCTCTCGTCTCTTTCCTTCGTCTTTCCCTTGCCTTCGCCTCTCTGCCTTCCTCTTTGCCTCTCCTCTCGTTTGCTTGCTCATCCTTTTGCCTGCTCTCCCTCTCTTTGCCTCTCCCTCTCTTTGCCTCTCCCTCTCTTTTTGCCTCTCCCTCTCTTTGCCTCTCCCTCTCTTTGCCTCTCCTTCCTCTTTTTGCCTCTCCCTCTCTTGCCCCTCCTCTCTTTGCCTCTCCCTCTCTTTGTGCCTCTCCCTCTTTGCCTCCCTCTCTCTTTGTTCCGTTCCTCTCTCTCTCGTCTTTTCCCCCCTCTTATGTATTACTTCTCTATTGTACTTTCAATGTTCTCTATTAGTGTCCCTTTTTTCATCCCCCGTGGAGGAGTGAAACAACGTGGGTGTCAGCCCCCACCGTGGAGAACCTCTTGGTGACGACAAATCCCAATTGGTAAACATGTTCCTCTGAACAAAAAGGGGACTTTTAGAAATGAATTACACAGATTCCATGTGGTTTTTTCTGATTTTGCCATGGCAACTAATTTATTCTCACATGTGATCGAGAGCAGCACCTGGTCCATAGTACTTCCGCGTTCCCCCCTTCCTATCGTTGCCCTGAAAAGTCGTAGGTCCCCTGTTAGAGAAGGAGTGTCAACGAAATGTTACACTTAGGAGTGATTGAGGAAGTCTGCAGTAAGTGGTGGTACACAGGTTATCGTCCTAAACCATGAGACTAAGTAGAAATTTTGTGTGGCCTCCGAAGGTCAATCGGTACCCAAGTTTGACACATATCCGATCCAAGGTTGGGACGAGTTTATGACGCCCTTGGTAACGCGGAATATATATCCACGCTGGAACTTAACAAAGATACTGGCCAAATACCTTTAGAGGAAATTCCAGTGAAACAGGCTCTTTGGTCACCCATGGGTTTATAACCAGTTTTGTGACCAATGCCATTTGGGACGCATGGAGCCCCACCACATTTCAGAGACCATAGATAAAGTGCTGAACCCCATAGGGCTTATGCCGCAGGCCTACCTAGTTACATGTCAATTTATAGTAAACACTGGCGGCCATCTAATAGGCTGAAAGCGGTCCTCAAATTCTCTAAAGAGGCATTGGATCACAAGCCAACCTAAGAATGTGCCTTGGAGGTAAGGCGGATACCAAAACTAGGGCTAAGGATATGCAGTGGTAGGTGAGAAAGTAAGGCCCTATGCCGACAAGGTAGTTGCCCGAAAAAGTTCCGACCGCCCCAAACAAAACACAGGTAGCTGCTCTCTGCTGGGTTTTAGAAGGGTACTAATCGGGCGGTTCAACAATCCAACTACTACTACTCGGAGTTGCGCCCCATTACAGACTCTCACGAAAAAGTGTGCCCCTACCAAGGTATGTCAAGGGTGTCAGAGAGCCTTTGAGGACATAAAGGTGTCTAATCAGAGGGTCCCCGTCCCTCCTTAGAGCCCAAACTTCCAACAGGCCTTTTGTTTGGACAAACCGTGCTCAGAGTATGGGCTAGGGGGCAGTTTTGTCCACACAGTTGAGGGATTGAAACATCCGATCCTTTTCTGATAGGAAATTGGTTCAGAGGGACAAAAACTACTCAGTGATTGAATAGAGTTCCTCGCGAGTAAAATGGCAATCGAGTGCTTTGAGGCATTACCTGGCAGGAGTCCATTTTACCTCTGGTGACGGAACCCTGCTCCATTAAGTGGTAATAGTAGAAGGACTCCAATCCTAGATTGACCTGGTGGTGTATGGCCCTCCCACCCTTCTCATTTGTAGATTCCACCAGGCCTGGGAAAGACATGCAAATGCTGACTTCTTTTCTAGAGCAGGGTGGATGGTCGGGCTCAGCCGTCGTGGTCCCAGCCCACACACTAACAGGGAGGAAGGCAGGGTTGAATGAAAACGGTCACCAGCCATATACCTGGCAAACCTATGGTTATCGTTGCAGTGCAGCAGTGCCGAGGTTAAGTTTCATTGAGAAGGGCTGCTGTAATTATTCTGACCCCCAGCGCATATCAAGCTGTTTTAAAAACCCCAGGTGGTACACATGCAGGCCTACTGTCAGGAGACAGAGTGAAATAACGGAATGAGATTACTGCTATCAGAGGCCTGTTTTTCCAAGTACATTGTGTGATGAACTGTCCTGTGTCCTGCCTGCTTAAAGAGAAGCTGCCTGTTTTCTAGCTGACAGAGAAGCGTTTTTGTATGCTGTAAGAGAAGCTTTTGTTTTTGTATCTGAAGAGAAGCTTTTTGTTTGTGTGCCTGTAATGTTTTAAGCTCATAAAGAGCCTACAAGAGAACCCGTGGTGTGTGGTTTGCAATTACCCTGCAACACGCCCCCTTTACAAGCATTAGTAATGATCACACCTTGAATATGGAGTACAATTTTGGGCACCACTCCTTAGAAAACATTATGAACTAGAAAAGTGTAATAAGAGCCACCAAATTAATAAAGGGAATGGATAATCTGATTTTATGAGAGAGGCTAGCTAAAGTTACAGATTTGTATACATTACAAAAGAGGCTCATCTAAGAGGGATATGATAAACTATATGCAACATTATTTAGGACTGTACAGAGTTTCTCAAAAAAACCATTCATCCCACGGGCATGTACAAGTACACCGGGACTCTCTTAAGGTTTGGAGGAAGGCTTTTTTCACCAGGACCAGCAACAGAGGAAAGGGTTCTTTATCAGTAAGGGCAGTTTAAAATGTTGGAAATTCATTACCCTGGACTGTGATGGCAGATACATAGATTTGTTCAAAAAAAGGTTTGGACATTCTTTTTAGATGGAAAGGATACAAGATATATAACAGTGACGATGGCCGTCTGTCTAACATTAGAGAAATTACAGTTTATGAGCATGAGACAGAGGATAGTTAGAGAGATAGGTAGGGTCAGCGTGCGGTGTTTTGAGTAAGAGGGGTAATAAATACTGCATGTTTGAAGGAGGGGAGGAGCTGAACATATGTGTGAGTGTCAGAATTTATAGTAGGAAGTAAGGTGTTCACGGAATAGGACCGAATGTGATTAATGAAGGGACAGTGGTAGAGGAGAGAGGAGTCATCAGTCGTGACACATCCTCCTCCTGGACAGGGGAAAAAACTTGAGGAGGCATGTAGAGAGTTAGAGCAGTAGAATGTTAGAGGATACAGGGGATCCACCTTTGTCTTGAAACCAGTCAGCAAATGTGTATCTTTAAATCATACAAAGAAAAATTTCTAAGTGCGCCTAATTATACATAAACCTATACTATATTTTGTGCGCGTTACAACATAAAAAAAAAAGAGTATTACATATGCGCTAAAGAAGACAAAAAAGAGTGATGCCGGCGAGGGAAAAACCTTAATGGTGTACTAGGCATCACTGGCATGACTTTTCCTCCTGAGGAAATTGCGCAAGCTGCACGAACGGCGAGGTTTTTTCATACCGTTTTTGGGCGCTGTAACGAGGCACGTTTGAGCTTTGACTCTGAGATATAAGATTAGAGTCCTTGAAGCACGGGAAGGAGATATGTGTTCGCTGCTGGAATCCTGCCACCATGACAGGCATCCCTTGACGTCACTTCCGTTTGGAGCGGTACGAGAGGTGCACCGGCTCACTACATGATCTGGGCATCTAAGGATCATCACATCTTTAACCTATTAACCATCGCTCATTCCCTCATCCATCTTGTGAGTAGCCTCGACTTTACCCCACCGGATTGGCGTACTCTGAGTTACCTCGTGCCATAATTTTTATTTAATTTTAGAGTTGTGTTAAACTCACTTTTTATTTTCCAGCTTGCTTTGTGGTGTGTTTTGTGTTAGTTCTTGTGTTGTATGTTTTGTTTGTTAATGTTTATACACTGTGTGTGCTGGTTTTGCACTATTTTCTCTTTTTTTCCTTCCATATCGTTCTTCACAACGATGAAGCCACACTATTACCTAAAAGACTGAGGAATTGCTAATTCATCTCCTTGGGACACTCATCCGTTCACCTTGTCTGGAATTCCAGGACCTTTATCCTTGGACTTTCAGGCGCCGGTACCACCCCTTTTGTTTCGATGTAAAGCAGTTAGCCACCATGATATAATGCGCTCTGTGTAAAGATGGAAGTTTTCCTAACTCAGACGCAGTTTCCTTGATGACAAGCAGCTACGCCCTCAGAGATAAAACACTCCGAGTTCCATCCACAGCCGTAATACCATCTAAGGTGCCGCTTTGTTGGTTTAACTGATCCTCTACCGTTGTGCGTGTGGTGTCTGGTAACACATGTCCCAGTACATGATAGCCTGTTTGTTTCTAACCCGATGTACGCAGAAATCTAACCTTTTAATATAATACTTTATTGAACTTAACTTCACTATATGTGCGTTGTGCTTGTGTTTTTTCTTGTGTATCTATAATGTCCTGCTGTGCATCTGTTCTATGCATATTTTGTTGTAAAAAGGTATTGGAATTCTCTTTACCCTTTTATTTTCTTTTATCCATTTCCTTAAAAATTAGATATAAAATCTCAGTTACAAAAACCTAAAAGATAGATATAAGGACAGTTACTGTGTTAAAAATTGATACAAAGAGGCATCTTACTGAGTTAAAATAGTTCTGATGGCAAATGAACTTAACGAAGGTAAAATAGATATGATATGTTAGATTGCGTTTGCGTTCTTGAGCTGCAAGGTTTGCCATTGTATAATGTCTAAATCCAGATACACCGATATTGTTTAACAAATACATTTTAAATTAAACCAATTTACACACCAGCCTATAACATAATATTTTTTTTCTTATAGCAATCAGAATAATTTAGTTTAGACAGGATTTGCTCTTGGTAACAAAGTGCCATTATGATTACTATATACTGTGTATACCGATACATTTACATATAGAGTCATTTTTGTAGCATGAACACCGTCAATTTTAACCCTATAAGATTATATTTACATTTTTTTTTATTGTTCTTCGTCATAGCATTTCTCATTCTCGATTATCATTTTTTGTACTCTTCCTTATTCCTAGATAATGCATTTTATTACCTTTTTAATTGTGTTACTCCTAACCCATTGTTTGTTTCTGAATTATTTTTTTTATATACAAAAATATATAGCAAGTAAACAGGACTCTTAAAACCAAAAGCTGTCTCCTCCTCTTCTAATACTGCAACTTCATATTCATTTGAGACATACTTTTACCCTAATCCATTGTCTATCTGTGGAGACTGATATTCCTTCCATTTCCACCCACAGCCTCCTATCTCTCCATAATGAAATGGTTCTTCGCCACATTAAACTCTGCACAATCCTTGAATATGGAACGTACAATGCCATCTGAGAGGTGGACCCATTACATCAAGGTTGACAATTCCATCTGTGAAATATGGAAAGGCAGGTAAAAACATCCCAAACCAATTCATTATGCTCTCAGGAATACAGCTTTTTAAGGATCTGTGTCCAGCTTTGTGGCTTATTATTTCATCATCACGTATTTTACTTATCCTTCTTTCTCTCAACTCACGCAAGCCATATGGGGCTACGGACAGGGTTTATTTTAACAGACCACGCGCGCCATTTGTGGACCTTCTTTCTCTTCCGTACTGATCCCTCTTCCAAATGTCATGAACGTTAATTGTGTAACTCTGTAAAGATCCTGTTGCTCAAAAAAGAGTCATTGCAGAAAACTGAATCATGTGAAAAGAAGGGCAAACATATCTCCACTAACTTTAGAATTGCTTAGACCGACAAGCTCGAATATCTATCATATATACAGTATATATGATTTTTTATTTTGACCTTTCCATACCCTGACTGATTGCAATATGCCCACTGTCTTTCTTGGCATGGTAACCATATGTGGGAGGGAACGCATGATTACTGAGGGATCAGGCACGATAGTAAATTAGGGTACACGAACGCCGGTAAGCATGAAGGAGTAATCAACAGCTTTCATATTGTTTTTATATAAATCATCAATTTATCAATATGAAAAAAAATTCAGCCCCACATGGGCGTGTCTTGGCTGGCCAAAAATCATCACCTTCATGCCTAGGAGCTACATGTGACCTTATTTGGACTTGGATCACTCTACTGTATTTGGATATCTCTATCGGGGGAGCTGATGGCTAATTAATATATTTGAGCCCATCAGTTACCTCTCTATATAAATCCACTGACTTCTGAAGGTAACATTTCCATTACTGGATTACTGTGCTGTGCATAGTTCTGACCCCCGGACATAACTGATCGACAAGCACAACCCCTACGCTCTTACTTAAACATTGTGGAGCTGTCTTCCCCCGGGCTTCCCATCATATCGAATCGAGGACCTATGTGGGTGGATCCGTTAAACATAGCAAATTCATTTTATTTTCAAAGATGTCATAGTAAACCTATAGGGCCAATTTACAGAGAGGTACTCTGGCAATAATGGTCTAAAGGACACCCTTACAGCTGGTATGTACCCTCTTATTGTATAAGACAATCATTAATTGTGAAGTCTAACCGACACAAGAAATCAAGGAGCAGCTGCTTCCAAAGGATTTTCTGTCAATGGATGCGTAAAGGAACATATACTTTTTGGGACAACAGCCCTTCATTGAAAGAACACCAAAGTAAAAGAGAATAACCATGATACAGTACTACTGTTTATGAGCCATGGCTAATCCAGACTAATCTATTCTGCCTTTCCGTTCACATAAATCGAATAGATACAGACGGTGACAGGCTACCCTGTGGGGGTTTCTACCCCTCATGCAGCCTCCCTGATGCAGGATAGTAGGCGACCTGGGTCTGTTGTTGTAGACCAATCATGGTGCGATCCTGTGCCCTCCCCCATCTCATTAGGAAGCACTCCAAGATTATAGAGAGCGTCGCTTATCCAGCCAGGGATAGGTAGAGGAGTTCAGCTCCTGACCCTCCTGGGGTAGAACCAATGTCCTACATTCTCTCCTGGGGTTCTGTTTGGTAACCCAAGATCTACATGAGCTCCAGGCCTCAACCATTATCATGAGGCGGTACCCTCTTAATGAGATCTAAGATCCAGCACTAACTACAGGCATACGCTGTAAGGACATCCGCAGTGGCTGCCTGATAAAGAGTCCTTTTTTTTTTTTTTTTTGCAATGTTTTTATTAGGCAATTAAACAATACAACAATCATGGCAAATATCACAGCGTAAATTTTTTTTGAACATCTTTCTTGGGGAGAAGCAGGAGTGGCAACCTGAGTTTCCAGAGACCAAGGGGGGGGCATTCCTTCGGAGAAGGACAGGCAAAGACGAGGGGGGGTGAAGGAGGAAGTGGGAGGGAAAGGGGAGGAGGGGGTAGGTGAGGGGGGTTGGGTAACCCATTTGGGCTGTTGGTTGGTTCTCTATTTCGACAGTTTTTTTTAGTCCCTTACAGGAGGGGGTGGGGCCTCTGACCCCCCAGAGTTTGGTGACCTCTCTAGTAAGGAGGTCCAGGGTTTCCAGATATCCTCAAAGGCGGGACTTTTGTCTATAACGATGGCGGGTAAGCCTTTTCATAATCATCACCTCAACCGATGTCCTGTTTTTGATTGTGTTCATGCTGGGCGTGGGTCGGTTTCCCTCTCAGTAAGCCGCAACAAGCATCTAGCTGCGGTAAGAATGAAGGATTTACTTCCTGTGGTGGCCGGACATGTCTGGCATTGGCCGTCCCAACAGGTAGGTCATGTTCAATAGGTATTCTAGGTCGGTGACCTCTTTTATCAAAATTTGGACCTTGCCCAGTATTTCAGAATTTCTGACAGGACCACCAGTGTGACCATGTCCCCTCTATGTACCACAGCCTCGTCCAGCATAGTCTGTATGCCGAGGGGTAACGGTTTAAAATCGTGCTGGGGTAAGATACAGCCAAACAGAATCTTGTAAAATATTTTCCTTATTGTAGTACATAGGGAATTTCTGAGGCTGCCGTGCCAATTCTTCCCAAGGTCCTGCGTCTTCTTTCATATTCTACCCAGTCTGCGACCATGCTGAGCATTAGTCATGTCGTGGGGAGTTTTTGAGTGCTCTAATGCTTATAATATTTCCGTAGATTCAGACCCTTCTGGTGAGTCTTAACCTCGCAAAGGTGTTCGAACTTAGTGAGAGTGTGGATTCTGGAAGATGAACAGTGGTCCGTCAAATTTCATGATTTTGTAGATTTTGACATATGTCCAATCTCTAATTTTAATATTTGCCGCATTTTTCTTGTTTATGCTCAAGAGCTTCCCTAGGCTCAGAAGATCACAATCGCCTTCTATACCCCGTGTGTTGATTGGACGAACAGTTAATCCACATCCCGGATGGAATTTTCGGGTTGTTAAAGATAGGGCAGCTGAGAGCTTGTTTGAGGAGAAGGTTCATATTTAAATTTGTGCCATCTATTCCAGACGTCCCACTTGTATCGTGACTGCCTGCAGTTTTAAGAATATATAAGTGCCCAGCTCCTCTGTCCCGGCTCCAGAGGTAGGCCGTTGCAAAGAAGCATTTTGGGCATATTGAGTCCTCTATTGTTCAACCCAGTCAAACAACTGGTCGGGTCTGATCCAACATTACTACCTGCTTGACGGGCGCAGGCTAGGTATTTATATAAATCTGGTAACCTAAACCCCCTCTGGACTCGCGGCCACTCAGACCATCTGGCGACTCTGGCCTCCTGCCCTGCCAATGAAGTGGAGGCATCTGTTCTGTATGTATTTAGTCAGTGGCCGGAACGTGGCTCGGAGTGTCTGAAAAAGTATAACATTCTTGGGAGTATATATTCATTTTTGCGGAATCATCCTCCCGAACCCCGAGAATCGGTACCTCCCACTGATCTAGATCCTTTTTGATCTTGTCCCTAACTTCGGGTAGTTATCCCGGTAATAAATTCCGGTAGTGCCTGATCACACTGAATTCCCATATACCTTAATGTGTGAAGGGCACCATCATGCTAAAACATTGTAGTTTTAAGGAGTTTGACTACGGGATCTGGGAGCTAAGATTAGGGCATCTACTGATTTGTGCTGTTTATTTTTATCCTGATACCTTTCCAAACTCCTCAAGTTGCCGTCTGAAGGTTAGGAAGGGAGTTAGGGGGCTATTCAAAGTTTAGAACTGATATCATGCGAAAAGGATATTTTGTATTGGTTCTTTACGAGGGGATCCCGACATATATTCGGGTTTTGTATTATTCTAGTCGCCAGTGGTTTCGATCGTGAGGGCGAAAGAGGGGTGTAGAGGGGGCACCTTGTCGGTCCGTGTCGAATTAAATCGCGGCAATCTTCGTGCCGACATGATAGTCTTACGTGAGGCTGTCGTTTTTGATATAGCGCTTGGACCCCCTTCAGGCAACGCATCTTGAACCAATTGTTTGTCATGTTTTTTGACTCTAAAATAGCCAGTTCATCTGTCAATGCCTTCCTGCGTCACAGGCTTAGTAGCATCGCCTTGTGCTCCTGAAAGGTGTTTCCTGTATCCTCCAATCCGTCTCGGAGCTTTATTTATTCTTGGCCCTGGCTATAATCTCATCATCGGCCTCCGATTGGTGGTGTAGAGGCCTCATCCCAGTCTGTTTTCGCATTGTGGTATAGTGCGTTCCTGCAGACCGCTGGAATCATGCGCTAATTTCCGCCACTCTGCGTCCTTTATTATGGCCTAATGAACGTTGGAGTTTGGCAATGGAAGTTTCCTCCAGATTATCCTTCTGATCCGTCCCGTCCGGGGAGGGGGTCTCGTATGGCTTTGCTGGTCTGAGCAGGCCTGTTTTGCCTCGTGGGCCCAAGTCTGGGCGCATCTTGCCTTCTACTCCCCCGTCTCATGCGGGTTGTTTTTGCAGGGTGTAATTTACTTGTCCACCCCCGATCGGGGATTTTTCCCCTTTTAGCCCATCCCACTGGGTTTTGAGGGTCGTCAGGGCTTTTTTTTCTTTTTTGGGGTTTGGCCCGGGTGAAGGGCAAATTGCGGTTGATTTAGGTGGTCTCCGGAGCTCAGCCTTTACCCCCGTCGTCCTGGTGACGTCCATCAGCAAACGCCCTCCTAAAGATCCTTTTTTATATACCCTCCTGAGTAACAGTCCAATTAGGTAGGAGTATGAAGATATCTTGTTGTGGTGGGGACTGTTTTCCAGGATCCCTGAAGCCTACAAGCGCACTGGAGGCGCTGATGACACCAAACTGAGAGTCTGAGGATCACCAAAAGCCTGTCCTGTTTCCCCACAACATTCGGAAACTCATCTCTCCTGAGACCAAACAGGTACAAAGCACCACACAGACCTGTAGCCAGGGCACAGATCTCCCATAGGGGGGGAAGTATGTGCTATACCAGTTACAGTATGCAGCGGCCGTTATTCAAAAAATCACGGAGCCGTTTCTTCGTGGCGCTGCTGTACTTCCACCGCACTAACGCGGCAATCGCCCCAGGCACTCATGTTTTATCTTTGGTTGCTTTGTTTTAGAATTCATAGGATTCTGTTTCTTTGTGTGCAAATGAAATGAATGAATTTAATGTGTAACGTACTTGTGCTACTGTGTCATTTCAGGTGTTTAAAAACCAGAACACAATAACAATGCCATTTTCTCGCACTCCGCGTCTAAGGGTAAGTACGTTCGAAAGAATCACGCGCCTAACATGGGTATTTCGAGGTATACAACAAGCGTGAAGTTTTCGAAAACGGTCTGCTGCCTCTGTATCGAACCATAAACTCACACAACCCCAGCACTGCATCAACTGTGGATCACATGTCATTTGACGTCTCTCAATCTCATAGCTGTGTGTCAGATGCATAGCACCTGCTGAGCTTATAGGAATTTAAACAGCAAAATACATCTTCCAGAATGCATAATATTCAAAGGTACTGTTTAAGATAAACATTACTTTTTGCAAACAAATCTAACTTTGTGAAAGCTCAATGCAACCCTTGTTTTCCTCTAGCATCAGTCCAATATGGTAGGTACACAAGTTGAAAATTAATAGAGGGTGCTTATACGCATTAGGTTAGCAACACGGTTTGACCTGCCCAGGATCATGTGTGCAACAACCATACATTATCTTGTCATTTAGTCTATCCTGATGTTCTATCCAGCACCCCCCCCAATCACGAGCTAGGGTAGTTATGTACTACGCTCTCACCAAAGAATAAAAAAAGTCAGATAATTATCCTAAGGATATAATTCTGTTACTTTAGAAAGATTCAGCTGTTAGTATTGTAGTCATTAATGCACGTCTACTGTATGAAGATAATTCGCATTGTACACTAACCTATCAATCACAAGAATTGTGGTCCTAAAGGGGGTGATTTGTCACTACTAGATATAAATATTGTCTACTATAATCCCAATGTTCTGAGACTGGACATTGCATTTAGGTTGTGATTGCTTGTCTTAATGGTGTTGTCATTAACCCGCTATACAGATTTTGATCAAAATAGAGCGATGGCGGTCACAGCAGCATTGGAGTTCAGCCAAAAATGGATTAAAATAAATCAGCTTTAATGATACATGCTGCCCATCACAGAAAGAACTCTGACGCGTTTCGTCCCTGACCGGGACTTTAACACGAGTAAGGAACCTTATCACACAGACTCCTTAAATAGGTGGTAACTTCAATCTTATTGGACATTTTAACCAGAAAACCGTTGTGACAATCAGCGGAATAAGCTGACAGCTTCTGAACAATCCCATTCATGAGTCTGTGTGAAACAAAATAGATGGATAGAAACAACAAAATAATAAACACATGTAACAAGACATATAAACACAAAAGAACAATGTGATATGAAGCATGATGGAATAGGATACTTGGAATAACAACATATGGAACTAGAATAAGGAGAAAATATATACCAAAACAAAACAGAAAAAAGAGAAATAATAAAAATAATAATAAACCAATAATAATCAATGAATGATATAATAATACTAAATAATAATTATAAAATAATAACCTTAGTAATAAAAATATATATATATATATCAAAGATAACACATAAATAACGTTTATGTGATATATGTAATATATAATGTAATATAGATATGCGGGATAGATAATGTATTGGAATACACTCTCCCTACTCTCACACATTCCCACCGGTTTAAAGGAAGTGTTTTAACTCCCAATTCGTGTTAATTCCGTGTGGGTGGAGAGTATTGAGAGTGTATATCCAAACATCTTCTTGTTTATTACGTGTGTTCTCTCTGTACCACCCCCTAGGGTGACTGTTAGGTGTTCAATAGCAGAAAAAGTAAAATTTGCAATGCTCCATTCGGACATTGAGAGACAGTGTCTGGCCACCGGATAAGCAGTCACCCTTATTGATAAGGCGTACGTTTCCGCTATTCTAACCTAAGAGGTCTTGTGTGCGACCCCATATCTTAATCCACATTTGCAATAAAGAAAACATATATCACATAACTAATATTGCATTGGAGAAAATTCTTAATTATAATATTTTCTGAATTATTATTAAACATTATACATTTGGTCGGAAATGCATTGGCACATTGTGCATTTGCCACATTTAAAAAATTCCTTTGGGAATACCTCTGACATTGGGAAAGCTAGACCCTACTAACATACATCTTGGTGACAGATGAAAAGCCAATGTTTTTGGCTTTACGGTTTGATTAGAATGTACACATTGGCTTTCCCCTGTTGGCAGTGATTTTCCCTCCGTTTACAAATAAGGCATTTCTATCCATAATATTTGCTTTATCAAAGTGCTGTTATATCTTTTGGCAGATAACCCTGGCAAGGCACCTGTTAGAACATTTCTCTGATCGAGACAAAAAGACCTATTGTCCAGAGCACAGTCTTTTTAATCTCATAAATTGAGCCCAGGAATACTCCTAATCAATGACCGGAGGATAGCTTTGTGCACTAAGGAGTGAATTCTGGAGTTTCTCTTTTCGGTACAGTATATCTGTCTGTATATGCATTTTGTTGTCAATGTACAGGACAAATCTAAGTAGTGAATATGTTGAGATTGTGTTCAAAAGGTGGTTTATATTTAAATCATTAGTGTTTGATATCTAAAAAACAAGTATATGATTGAATTGTGTTCAAAGTGGTTAATTTTAAATCATTATGTTTAGATAATCTAAAAGAAAAAAATGTGTGTGTCATCACCCTTCCAATCAAGATAAGATCTCAATATTCTCTTATAAAAGACATATTTTGACGAAAGAATTATCACTGTGAAATAAACCGGACCCCAAAAACCCATAATAAATAGCGTATGAAGTGCGAAACTGTGCCCATTGCAGTGCTAATAATTGTAATAAAAATGTGAGTCAAACTAAAATAATTTTTGAGTGAGTAAAAATTAAATGATGGTAATAAAAAAGTGCAATGTGAAACCAGATAAAGTCGAAAGATCAAGATAGTATTCAATAGCTGTGAGTCCATGCTTGTGTTCTATAATAGATAAGGGAGGGCCACATCTAATGTGACCCACCTGTATCTTGGTGCCATGTGAACTCCTAAATTGGCAATCAAATCTGCTGTGTCTCTGAACATGAGGCCAACTGTGCCACCAGGGGTTGTAGAAACCTGTCCACATACCGCAACAATCCATCTCCCAAAGATCCAATGCTCGCTACTATGGTTGACCAGGAGGTCAACCAGCGACTTATGGATCTTTGGGAGATGATGGAAATGGAGTCACGGGATGTGGTACAGTTAAGAATTCAAATTCTTTATAACTGATAACTTAAGAATTCTGCCAAATTCCAATACTCCAATAATTCACAATGATATTTGGATGTAGATTGCCCACAAGATGCTGATAAAGAGGTGGCATCTTGCAACTGTCTCAATGTCTCTTCTAATTGATCAAGGACATAATACAACGCACCACCCTTATCAGCATGTTTAATAACATATCATAGTTCTTTTTGATACAATCAATCTGTCGAACTCTGTATGAGTCAGATTACCAGAATTTACTACATTAGAAACATGTGAAACCTTGAGCTAATAAACGTAAGTCCTGTTCCACTAATGTTCAACATAGTAATGGAAGGCCCTCTGTTTAACTTTTGGCAAAACAGTGATTTCTATCGATAGCCCGAGTCTTCATTGCCAAAAAATGGTTGTGTGAATGTAGATAAAGGTTCGCCCTGTGACTCAAGTAGTGTATCCAGTCGAGAGGGCACAACATTCTTGAAAAGTCAGGGTCAAGCTCATTAGTATGAAAGAGGTACTGTTTCCTGGTAAATCTCCACAGGATCTGATTTTTTCTGAACTATTTTTGGGCAAATAATTTCTTAAGGACAAATTTCTAGTAAATTTCTGGAGGTCGATCACTGTCTGAAAAGAGTTGAAATTTTGTGTAGGTACAAACCCAAGTCCCTGTTGAGAAGTCAATTGGATCAAATGAGAGGTCTATACCAGACAGATTAATAACCATTACCGGGTCCATCATTCTCTTCTTCCTTTCTTTCTTCCTCTTGGCTTGCCTCGTCCCTCGTTTCCTTTTGGATCTCCTTGTTCCCCCCAGCTTTTGGCGCCTGCCTGAAAAAGCTTGAGGAGGGTTGACCCTAGAGATTTAAACATTTTGGATGAAGATGAGTGATGAGGCTTTATTATTCATATTTGGAAGCTCCCCGTTTCTCCCTAAGTAATCAACAGACCTATCAAGCGAGACTAATGAATCTGCTATTCTTGATCCGAACATCGGAATCAAAGCTGGAATTCTCTACTCTTGTTTTTTAAGGATATATTTGTTGGGGGGGATTTTTAGACCATCTCTTTGATGACCGTTGTTAGACCTTTCGGTGTACTGGAACCGTAATTCTCTAACAATTATGGGCTTCTGCCAACAAATATTTGACCTTTGGCTGTATCAACAGGTCCCTTCAAATTTCAAATGTTTTTTGTCACTAGGTGTCTTCAATTATTTCATATTAGGACAGTGGTCTTATCGTTTTAATAAACTGTTCCATTTTAGAGAATGGCTGCAATTTGGTCTGAAGGGTAGTAATTTCTGTCATTAATAGTGATTTTTCAGCTGTCTTTTGCTGGGTGGTGCGCTTGTCATTATGTCCTCTGATCAATATAGAAGAGAAGCATTGAGACAGTTGCAAGATGCCACCTCTTATCAGCATCTTGTGGGCAATCCTACATCCAAATATCTTTGTGAATTATTGGAGTTATTGGAATTTGGCAGAATTCTTAATGTTATCAGTTATAAAGAATTTGAATTTCTTAACTGTCCACATCCCGTGACTCCCATTTTCCATCATCTCCCAAAGATCCATAAGTCGCTGGTTGACCCTGCTGGTCAACCAATAGTAGCGAGCATTGGATCTTTGGGAGATGGATTGTTGCGGTATGTGGACAGGTTTCTACAACCCCTGTTGGCACAGTTGCCCTCATTTGTCAGAGACACAGCAGATTTGATTGCCAATTTACAGGAGTTCCCATGGCACCAAGATTACAGGTGGGTCACATTAGATGTGGCCTCCCTGTACTCTATTATAGAACACAAGCAAGGACTCACAGCTATTGAATACTATCTTGATCTTTCGACTTTATCTGTTTCACATTGCATTTTTTTATTACAATCTATTTCATTTTTACTCACTTACAATTATTTTATGTTTGACTCACATTTTTATTTACAATTATTAGGCACTGCAATGGGCACAAGTTTCGCACTTCATACGCTAATTTATTTATGGGTTTTTGGGAGTCTCGGTTTATTTTTCACAGTGATAATTCTTTTCGTCAAAATATTGTCTTTTATAAGAGATATATTGACGATCTTATCTTGATTTGGATGGGTGATGAACACACACTTTTTTCTTTTATAGATTATCTAAACACTAATGATTTAAATATTATAGGTGGTACGACGGTAAGTTTAAAAGAGGGGGAAGACGGGTATAGGGTTGTTTGTATTTTAAAGTTTATTGGGTAGATGGGGTGGGTTGAAGGGTTATTTCCCCATTGTTGGTGGTTTCGGCCCTCGGATGTAGTGGGAGAGTTAACCCCTTTTGGTATCATAACGGTTACTACTAACCGCTAAGGTAATGAAGGAGCTAACCCCTCCCAACCTCCCAGTAAGGCTTTACTACCCACCCCTTGTAGCAACTCCCCTTCACTCACCCCTTCTAACCCAATAAACCAGGTACTCTACTTCGGTTTAACCCCTTCATTGCCTTAGCGAATGGATCTTCTATTTATTTTTTGAATCAACATAGTATTGACGCACGTGGCCAAAGGGAGCTGACCCAAATCATGTCATTCAGCCCAGAGACCCCCCTTCCTTTCCTGATTTGCGGTCCCAGTATGGGGTGGCCGGTATCTCCCTGCATTGTTTAATCTGCCGCCTCATCAACGTACCGTTGACATTGTAACTTTGAGAAGGTCCATTTCATCTCCATTTTTAAACCGTTATTACAACTTTATAGACAACATAAGTCAACTAAAATTCCCTTTGTGCCTTATTGAGGATCGTAGAAATATGATGAATCCCTACTTATTATTTTGGTATTAACTCATCCTACTTTTTTTTTCTTAACATCAATAATATCTCCACTCCTATGAAAGGTTGATGAATCCATGACATTGTTAGAAACCCCACTTATCAGTGTAATGGGGTCACCCCCTGTTTTCCCCCTGATTTTCCTTCCTTTGCCCCCTGCCTTAACCCCTGTGGCATTGGGAGGAAGGGACGGCGACTTCCTCCCGGCGATCAGCCCCCCTCTTGGTTTAGTTTGCGCGAGCTTCGCCCATGGCGCGACAAGATCCGCAACATGCGGAACGGCGGTCCCCATAAGAAAAGAGCTTTGCCAAGGAACTTAAACAATTCCCACAGGCCTCTGGGAACTGGCACGTTCACACCCTTGTCACAGGCAGCATTGAAGCCATATAGTGGCAGCTTCTCATGCGGGCAGGAGTTGCAACATGTTGTGTGGCAGACAGGGTTTTTTGTCAGTTGGAGCAGGCTAGTCAGTTCAGAGACCCGATCAGCCCAGGGAAGGAGGGTAGGGTTACAGGAGAGCAGGGCTCCCTGGTACGAGAGGCCAGTATCTCCCCAGGCCCGAGATCTCTCAGCTCCCCAGTAAAGTGAGTGTTGCCAGGGACAGCCCTCAGGTTAGGGACCCTGTCACTTGCAGTTAGTGGAGCTGAGGGAACGAGGGAAGAAAGCTCAACGGACTTAGGGTTAATGCAGGGTGTTTGCTGCATGCGCTTATAGTTTATCAGTTAAGTGAGTTGGAGTCCGGGAGCTGTGGAGATACGGAAGTTGCGGGGAGCGAGTGCAGCTCCTGCTCCCTATATGACCCACACCCAGGTAGGCCCCAACCCCCTAGATTAGTGGGTAATTGCTGAGGGGTCCCAAGATAGTGAACGCGCCTTAGTTATTGCTGCCTTGTCCATAGTCAACGGCCTGTCAGTGCTGTGTGTCTGACAGGCATGCACCTTGTTGTTGGTCGCACGTTGGTGTTGCACATATCCAGTGAGGTCCCCCATGTGCTGCAGGCGCTGGGTTGTTTTTTAGTAATCAGGCTGGGAAGAGTAGGGGAGTGGGGGCAGGGGCTATTAAAACCCCTTGTAGGCCCCTAGGACTTCCCCTAAAACATACAGGTTGCTGGTGCTGTGGGACGGCCTATAGTATAGAGCGCTTGTCATTTAGTGCGGTAGGGACTTTTCCTATGTTAGTGATCCTGTCACGTAGGGTAGATTAGACAGTGACCCAGGCTGACGCTGCGGTGCCTGGCTAAGAAGGTTTCGGATCCAAGTTGGGGTTCTCAGAGACGGTCCACCAGGGTGGGATCGCCCTTGGCGTTCCGCGTACAAAGGCGTCCGGTGTGACGACGGAACCATCACACGACGGATCCTTTGTGAGCCGTTGGAGATCCAAGCCATCGGGAGTGCTCGTCAGGTACTATCTAACACACAATTGCACAAACGGCCCTTAGTATAAATAGTGACTGCGCAGTCACCCATTTCCTCTCTCTGCACGAAGTGCGGGACATTGGTGGGGTCTTTGGACACTGTGGGATCACCTGGTGTTGGGGAATCGTCCTCTGGACGTCGCAGTAAGTGTCTCCTCGTAGAAGGACCCTGTTTCTGATATGTTATGTATTGATGTGATGATGTGTTATATGCGGTTCCCATTAATGGTATGAGTTAATATATAAATCACTGTGTATTGTATTATTGATGTCCTGCGAGGCAACCACTCCCCCTCTGGGTGGGGAGCCTCTCAAGGGTGGAGGCGCTGCTCGCTTGTAATGTGAGACCCCTAGTATAAATTTTGCCCCGGTTCCCCGTGCGGAAGCTCAGCCCTCCTGCGAGCGCTGATCAATGCACCACACCTATGGTAACCTTTGTATGTTCCCTTTGCCCCACACTATAAGTCTGCATTGGGGGGGGGGGGGAAATAACCCTTACTCAGTTGTATACCCTTGGGGTAATAATTAAAAGTAACATGTCTAACCAATGTTGATAAATAAACGGTAGGGGTGGTAAATGGACACGAAAGGCAGGCATTTAGATTCTTTAAGTCAAGGGACAAGATATCGTATCAGAAGTATAATGCATGTAACAAAAATTGCAAAAGGGCATTAAATTATCAAAAATGATTAAGGAAAAAAAGGATTGCAATAGAAAGTTAGAATGAACCTAAAAAAGGTAATTTTAAATACACTATAACAAAAATTATAAAAGAAAATTAAGGACCCTTGCAGTGTGAGATGGGTAGGCAGAATATTGGGAGATACGGAAAAGCAGATGGTTTTTGAAACACATTAATTTGCATCTGTTTTTCAGGACAGAATCAAATTGCAACAGTATGCGGCGGGAGTAAGCCATCATCCTCTCATTCACGACAATTTGTTTAACGGAGGAAAAGTTCATAGCGACTTGATAAATTTTAGTTAATATAGGGCACCTGGCCCCGAGTGGCATACAGTACCGACAAGTTCATCTAATACTGCATAGCCGCAAAGCCCCGTGAGGTTATTCCTTCTTGGAGAATTCCCCCTCTTGTGCCGCCGCCCGAGCGCGGTCACACGCGTCATCGGGAGCGTGCCGCACGGCGTGCGTGCCCCGGGCTCCCCCAAAGGGAGCCCTGGTGTCCTCGATTTGGGTGACCCGGCGGGGACCCGGAGAGGGGAGGGGAAGTCCCCGCATCGGAGGACCGATCCTCGAGGATCCTGCGCTGTGCCCGTGGGACACCCTCGGCGCTCTCCCGAGATCTGCTTCGGGCAACCCGGGGCATGGTTATGGTTAGACTAGCTCGTCCGCAGCTGTACATCCAAGAGTTCTTATGCGTTTTAATTCATTAAACAGCCAAACCATGACATTTAAAAATTCAAGAACTACATTTCCTCCA
This sequence comes from Ascaphus truei, assembly GCA_036426205.1. Taxonomy (NCBI): domain Eukaryota; kingdom Metazoa; phylum Chordata; class Amphibia; order Anura; family Ascaphidae; genus Ascaphus; species Ascaphus truei. The sequence continues at coordinate 88,833 of WSYH01000745.1, forward strand.
CAGGCTCAGTTCCAGAAGACTTGCGTAAGCAATGTTTTGCCTACATATATTTAAAAGGTAGCTAGATGACAACTGGTGAATTATAGACCTGTAAGCCTGACTTCACATAGTGGGGAACTCAAATGGCGCAGCTAGACATGTACGAGCCCCAGGCAAAAAATGTTCAGGGCCCATTAATATTAATATTCTGAATTGCTATTTTATTTACACCCTACCCCTCCTGTCCCTTGGATCCTCTCTCTCATCATCCCTCCCCCTCCTCATCATCCCCCTCCCCCCTCACCTTTCGCCCTTGTCATCATCATTCCCCCCTCATCTTTCTCTCCTCTCGGCCCCCAGCAAGTCTCTCTCACCACTACAAACCACAGTCTCTCTCCTCCACTCCTCCAGCATGTTCTCATCCCCCCCCCAGAATCTCTCTACTCTCTCCCCCACGCATGTCTCTCTCTCTCTCCCCAATTGCTTCTCCTTTCCCAGCATATCCTTCTCTCCCTCCCCCACCGAATCGTTTACTCCTCCTCCTCCCCACATTTCAATTCCGGTTCGTTCACTCATCCATCTCCCCCTAGCGTTCTCTCTTTCACCCCTTCTGAGCATTCTCGTCTCATGCCCATGCATTACTTTCGTCTCTCCCCACCAACCTCCTTCTTACAGCTTCTCATATCATGCTATTAGTATATTATGATTTATTTCCCCAGCATCTTTTTCTTCCCCTTTCCCCCCTCCCCATTCTCCTCTTCTCTCTCCGCTCCTCTCTTGTGCCTGCTCTCTCCCCCTTTCTCTCTCTTTGCCGCTCCTCTCCCTCGCTACTCTTCTCTCTCTGTTCTGCGCCTCTTTCCTCTGCGCCTCTCTCTTGCTCCTCTCTCTCTCTCTCTGCCCCTCATCTCTGCCCTTCTCTCTGCTCCTCTTCCCTCTGCTTCCTCTCTCTCCTGCTCTGCTCTCTCTCTCTCTCTCATCTCTCTGCCTCTCTCTCTTCTCTGCCTCTCTCTCTCTCTGCCTCTCTCGCTCTCTCTCTCTCTGGCCTCCTCTCTGCCTGCCGTCGTCCTCTCCTCTCCCTCTCCCTCTCCCTCTCGTCTCTTTCTTCGCTTTCCCTTTGCCTCTGCCTCTCTGCCTATCCTTCTTTGCCTCTCCTCTCTTTCCTATGCCTCTCCTTCTTGCCTGCTCCCCTCTCTTTGCCTCTCCCTCTCTTTGCCTCTCCCTCTCTTTTTGTCCTCTCCCTCTCTTTGCCCTCTCCCTCTCTTTGCCTCTCCTCTCTCTTTCTTTGCCTCTCCCTCTCTTGCCCTCCCTCTCTTTGCCCTCCCTCTCTTTGGCCTCTCCCTCTTTTGCCTCCTCTCCCTCTTTGTCCTCGTTCCTCTCTCTCTCTCGTCTTTTCCCCCCTCTTATTTATTACTCTCTAGTACTTCTGTTCCTCTTTAGTGTCTCCTTTTTTCATCCCCGTGGGAGGAGGAAACACGTGGGTGTCAGCCCCCACGTGGAGAACTCTTGGTACGACAAATCCCAATGTGGTAACATAGTTCCTCTGAACAAAAAGGTGACTTGTTTAGAATAATTACACAATTCCATGGTGTTTTTTATCTGATTTTGCCATGGCAACTAATTTATTTCACATGTGATCTAGAGCAAGCACCTGGTCATAAGTACGTTCCCGTCCCCCTTTTATAGTTGCCTGAAAGTCGTAGGGTCCCCTGTTAGAGAAGGAGTGTACCAACGAAATGTTACACTTAGGAGTGGATTGAAGGAATCTGCAGTAAGTGGTGAGTACACTAGTTATGGGTCCCTAAACCTATGAGACTAAGGTAGAATTTTGTGTGGCCTCCGAAAGGTCCAGGACGGTACCCAAGTTTGACACATATCCGACTGCCAGGTGGGACGAGTTATATGACGCCCTTGGTAACGCGTAATATATATCCACGCGTGTGACTTAACAAAGATACTGGCCAAATACCTTTAGGGAAATTCCAAGTAAAAGGCTTTTGGTCACGCCCATGGGTTTATACCAGTTTTGTGACCAATGCCATTTGGGGACGGCATGGAGCCCCAGCCACATTTCAGAGACCTAATAAAGTGCGGAGAACCCCATAGGGCTTATGGCCGCAGGCCTACCTATGTACATGTCATTTTCAGTAAACACTGGCGGCCATCTACATAGGCTGAAAGCGGTCCTCAAATTCTCTAAAAGAGGCATTGGATCCACGCCAACCTAAGAATGTGCCTTGAGGTAAGCGGATACCAAATACTAAGGGCAAGGATATGCCAGTGAGGTAGGTGTAAAGTAGGCCCTATGCCGACAAGGTAGTTGCCCGAAATGAAGTTCCGACCCCGCCAAACAAAAACACAAGTAGCGCTCTCTGCTTGGGTTTAGAAGGGTACTATCGGGCGGTCAACAAATCCACACTCTACTCGGAAGTTGCGCCCCATTAAACAGACCTCACGAAAAAGTGTGCCCCTACCAATGGTATGTGTCAAGGCGTGTCAGAGAGCCTTTGAGGACATAAAAGGTGTCTATCAAGGGTCCCCGTCCGCCGTCTTAGAAGCCCAGTAACTTCCAAGGCCTTTTGTTTGGACAACCCGTGCATCGAGTATGGGCCTAGGGCAGTTGTTGTCCACAACCGTTGAGGGATTGAAAACATCCATCCTTTTTCTGATAGGAAATTGGTTCCAGAGGGACAAAAACACTACTCAGTGATTGAAAAGTGTCCTCGCAGTAAAATGGCATCGATGCTTTGAGGCATTACCCACCTGGCAGGAGTCCATTTTATCCTCTGGTGACGGACCTGCTCCATTAAGTGGTAATGTATGAAAGGACGTCCATCGCTAGAATTGACCTGGTGGTGTATGGCCCTCCCACCCTTCTCATTTGTAGATTCAGCCAGGCCTGGAGAAAGACATGCAAATTCGACATTCTTTTCTAGAGCAGGGGTGGATGGTCCGGTCTCAGCCTGTCGTGGCCCCCAGCCCACACATCTAGACGGGAGGAGTGTCAGGTGTGAATGAAAACGGTCACCAGCCATATACCTGGCAACCCTATGGTTATCTTGCGTGCGCAGTGACGAGGTTTAAGTTTCAGTTGAGAAGGGCTGCTTATATTATTCCGACGCCCCAGCTGCATAATCAAGCTGTTTTAAAAAAACCCCAGGTGGACACATGCAGGCAAGCTGTCAGGAGACAGGAGTGAAATACGAAGAGATTACTGCTATACGAGCCGGTTTTTTCAAGTACATGTGTGATGAACTGTCCTGTGTCCTGCTGTCTTAAGACGAAGCTGCCTTGTTTTCTATAGCTGAGAGAAGCGTTTTTGTATGCTAAGAGAAGCTTTTGTTTTTGTATGCTGAAGAGAAGCTTTTTGTTTTGTGCCTTAATGTTTTTAAGGTCATAAAGAGCCTATCAGAGAACCCGTGGTGTGTGGTTTGCATGTACCCTGCAACACGCCCCCTTTACACAGCATTGTACATCACACCTTGAATATGGGTACAATTTTGGGCACCACTCCTTAGAAATACATTATGAACTAGAAAAGTGTAGAAATAGCCCCAAATTACTAAAGGGAATGATAAGCTGATTTTATGAGGAGAGGCTAGCTAAAGTTACGATTTGTATACATTACAAAAAGGCAGTCTAAGAGTGGATATGATAAACTATCTCAACGATTATTTAGGGACTGTACAAGGCTTCTCAAAAAACCATTCATCCCACGGGCAGTACAAGGTACAACCGGGAACATCTCTTAAGGTTTGGAGGAAGGGCTTTTTCCACCCAGACCAGTCAACAGGGAAAGGGTTCTTTACAGTAAGGGCAGTTATAAATGTTGGAAATTCATATACCCTGGAACTGTGAATGCAGATACAACTAATTTGGTTCAAAAAAGGTTTGGACATTCTTTTTAGATGGAAGAGGATACAAGATATATAACCAGTGACCTGATGGCGTCTGTCCAACATTAGAGAAATTAGTTTATGAGCAGTGAGACAGAGTGATAGTTAGAGAGATAGGTAGGTCAGCGTGCGCTTTTTGAGTAAGGGTGTAATAAATACTGCATGTTTGAAGGAGGGAGGAGCTGACATATGTGTGATTGTAAATTATAGTAGGAGTAAGGTGTTCACGGAGTATAGACCGAATGGATTAATGAGGCAAGTGTAGAGGAGAGAGGATATCAGTGTGACACATCCTCCTCCTGGACAGGGGAAAAAACGTTGGGAAGGCATGTAGAGAGTTAGGAGCATAGAATGTTAGAGAGATACGAGAGGGATCCACCTTTGTCTTGAACCATTCAGCAATGTGTATCTTTACATACAGAAGAAAAATTTCTAAGTGCGCTAATTATAATAACCTCATACTATATTTATGTGCGCGTTAAACAGTAAATAGAAGAGTATAATACGCTAAGAAGACAAATAAAGAGTGATGCCTGGCTGGGGAAAAACCTTATGGTTGTACTAGGCATCACTGGCATGACTTTTTCCTCCTGAGGAAATTGCGCAAGCGCACGACGCGAGGTTTTTTCATACCGTTTTTGGGCGCTGTAACGAAGGCACGTTTGAGCTCTTGACTCTGAATATGAGATTAGAGTCTTGAAGCACGGGAAGGAGATATGGTTCTGCGAGAATCCTGCGCACCATGACAGCTCCCTTGACGTCACTTCCTTTGGAGCGGTACGAGAGGTGCACCGGCTGCCTACATGATTGGGCATCTAAGGATCATCACATCTTTAAACCTATTAACCATTCGCTCATTACCCTCAGTCCTCTTGTGAGAGCACTCTGACTTTACCCCATCCGATTGGCGTACTCTGAGTTACCTCGTGCCATAATTTTTATTTAATTTTAGAGTTGTCATTAAACTCACTTTTTAATTTTCAGCTTCTTTTGTGTGTTTTGTGTTAGTTCTTGTGTGTATTGTTTTGTTTTGTTAATGTTTATACCTTGTGTGTAGCTGGTTTGCACTATTTTCTCTTTTTTTCCTTCCATATCGGTTCTTCACACGATGAGCCACATCTGATTACCTAAAAGAACTGAGGAATTGCTAATTCATCTCCTTGGACACTCATCCGTTCCTTCGTCTGGAATTCCAGGACCTATTCTCCATTTGGACCTTTCAGGCGCCGGTACCCCCCTTTTGTTTCGATGTGAAGCCGTTAGCCACACATGAATATAATCGCTCTGTGTAAAGATGGAAGTTTTCCTAACATCAGACCGCAAGTTTCCTTGATGACAGGCAGCTACTGCCCTCAGAGATAAAACACTCCGATGTTCCATTCCCAGCCAATACCATCTGAAGGTGCCGCTTGTTTGTAACTGATCCTCTACCGTTGCGTGTGGGTGTCTGGTAACACAGTTCCAGTACATTATATGCCTGTTTTGTTCTAACCCGATGTACGCAGCAATATTAACCTTTTTAATATAATACTTTATTGAACTTACTTCACTATATGGCTTGTGCGTGTTTTTTCTTGTGTATCTATAATGTCCTGCTTGTGCATCTGTTCTTGCATATTTTGTTGTAAAAAATGGTATGGAATTCTCTTTAAACCCTTTTAATTTTCTTTTATTCCATTTCCTTAAAATTATATAAAATCTCAGTTTACAACAAACCAAAAGAATGATATGAGGACATTACTGTTAAAAAAATTGATACAAAGGCACTTACTGGATGTGTAAAATGTTTCTGAGTGGAAATTGAACATTAACGGAAGGTAAAATAGATATGATAATGTTAGATTGCGTTGCGTTCTTGAGCTGCAAGGTTTCCATTTATAAGTCTAGAATACCAATACACCATATTGTTTAACAAATACATTTTAAATTAAACATTTACACAACCATGCCTATACATAATATTTTTTTTCTTATAGCAATCAGAATAATTTAAGTTAGACAGGATTGTTGCTCTTGGTACACAAAGTGCCATCTATGATTACTAGTATACTGTGTATACCGTATACATTTACATGATAGAGGTCATTTTTGTAGCATGACACCGTCAATTGTAACCCTATAAGATTATATTTATCATTTTTTTTTATTGTTCTTCGTCATAGCATTTCTCACTAGATTATCATTTTTGTACTCTTCTTATTCCTAGATAATGCAATTTTATACCTTTTTAATTGTGTTACTCCTAATCCCATTGTTTGTTTCTGAATATTTTTTTTATATACAAAAATATATAGCGAAGTAAACCAAAAGTGACTGTAAAACCAAAAGCTGTCTCCTTCGCTTTTCTAATACTGCAACGTATCATATACATTTGAAGACTCAACTTTGTACCCTAATCCCATTGTCTATCTGTGGAGACTGATATTCCTTCCCATTTCCACCCACAGCCTCCTATCTCTCATAATGAAATGGTTCTTCTGACCACATTAAACTCTGTCACAATCCTTACATATGGAACTACATGCCATCTGATGAGGATGGACATTTATTCAAGTTTGACATTCCATCTGTGAAATATGAAAGGCAGTAAAAACTCCCAAACCATTCATTATGTGTCAGGAATACAGCTTTTAAGGTATCTGTGCCAGCTTTGTGCCTTATTATTCATCAGTCACGTATTTTAACTTAACCTTTTCTTTCTCATCAAGCTTCACCAAGCCATATGGGGCTACGGACAGGGTTTATTTTAACCGGACCACGCACCACATTTGTGTACCTTCTTTCCTTCGTCTGATCCCTCTTACCAAATGTAGAACTGTTAATTGTGTAACTCTGTAAAGACTCTGTTGCTCAAAAAAGGGATCTTGCAGGAAAACTGAATCATGTGAAAAGAAGGGCAAACATTCCCAGTCATAACTTTAGAATTAGCTTAGACCCGAATCTCCAATATCTATCATATATAAGTAATATTGGATTTTTTATTTTGACCTTTCCATTCCCTGACTGATTGCAAATATTGCCACTTACTTTCTGGCATGGTAAACCTATATGTGGGAGGGAACGCATGATTACTGAGGGATCAGGCACGTATAGTAAATTAGTGTACACGACAGCCGCGTAACATGAAGGAGTAAGCAACAGCTTTCATATTGTTTTGTATATAAATCATCATTTATCACATATGAAAAAAAAAATCAGCCCCTACATGGGGCGTGTCTTGGCTGGCCAAAAATCATCACCTTCATGCCTTAGGAAGCTACTTGTGACCTTATTTGGACTTGGATCACTCGACTGTATTTGGATGTAATCTCTATCGGGAGCTGATGGCTAATTAATATATTTGAGCCCATCACTTACCTCTCCTAGTTATAAATCCACTGACTTTCTGAAGGTAACATTCCATTACTGGATTACTGTGCTGTGCATAGTTTCTGACCCCCGACATAACTGATCGACAGCACAACCCCTACGGCTCTTACTTAACATTGTGGAGCTGTCTTCCCCCGGTGGCTTCCCATCATATCGAATGGACGCTATGTGGGTGGGTCCGTTAAAATAGCAAATTCATTTTATTTTCAAAATGTATAGTAAAACATATAGGGCCAATCTTACAGAGAGTACTCTGGCAATAATGGTCTAAAGGACACCTTACAGCGGTATGTACCACTCTTATTGTATAAGACAATCATTAATTGTGAAGTCTAGCCGAACAAGATCAAGGAGCCAAGGCTGCTTCCAAAGGATTATTCAATGTCAATGGTTGCGTAAAGGAACATATATCTTTTGGGACAAACAGCCCTTCATTGAATAAAACACCCAAGTAAAAGAGAATAACCATGATACGGTCTACTGTTAGAGCCATGGCTATCCAGACTAATCTTTTCTGCCTTTCCTGTCACATAAATCGAATAGATACAGACGGTGACAGGCTACCCTGTGGGTTTCACCCCTCATGCAGCCTCCCTGAGTGGCAGGATAGTAAGGCGACACTGGGTCTGTGTTGTAACCAATCATGGTGCGATCCTGTGCCCTCCCCCATCTGCATAAGGAAGCACTCCAATTTAGAGAGCGTCCTTATCCAGCCAGGGATGGAGAGGAGTTCAAGCTCTGACCCTCCTGGGTAGAACCAATGTCCTACTGTCTCTCCTGGGGTTCTGTTTGTAACCCAAGATCTACATAGCTCCAGGCCTCAACCATTATCAGAGGCGGTACCCTCTAATGAGATCTAAGATCCTACCTAACTTACCAGGCATACGCTGTAAGGACATCCGCAGTGGCTTGCCTGATAAAGAGATCCTTTTTTTTTTTTTTTTTGCAATGTTTTATTAGGCAACTTAAACAATACAACAATCATGGCAAATATCACAGCGAAATTTTTTTTGAACATCTTTGTCTGGGGAGAGAGCAGAGTGGCAACCTGAGTTTCCAGAGACAAGGGGGGGGGCATCCTTCGGAGAAGGAAGGCAAAGAGAGGGGGGTGAAGGAGGAATGGGAGGGAAAGGGGGAGGAGGGGTAGGTGAGGGGGTGGGTAACCCCATTTGGGCTGTTGGTTGGTCTCTATTTCGACAGTTTTTTTTAGTCCCTTACAGGGAGGGGGTGGGGCCCTCTGACCCCCCAGAGTTTGCTGACCTCTCTAGTAAGGAGGTCCTAGGGTTCCAGATACCTCAAAGGCGGGACTTTTTGTCTAACGATGGCGGTAAGCTTTCTCATAATCATCATCAACCGATGTCCTGTTTTTGATTGTGTTCATGCGGGCGTGGGTCGGTTTCCTCTCCAGTAGGCCGCAACACAGCATCTAGCTGCGGTAAGAATGCTAAGGATATTACATTTCCTGTGGGGCCGGACATGTCTGGCATTGGCCGTCCCACAGGTAGGTCATGGTTCAATAGGTAGTTTCTAGTCGGTGACCTCTTTTATCAAAATTTGGACCTTTGCCCAGTATTTCAGATATTTCTGGACAGGACCACCAGTGTGACCATGTCCCCTCTATACCGACAGCTCTCCAGCATAGTCTGATGCCGAGGGGTATACTGTGTTTAAAATCGTGCTGGGGTAAGATACACCAAACAGAATCTTGTAAATATTTTCCTTAATTGTAGTACATAGGGAATTTCTGAGGCTGGCCGGATGCCAGATTTCTTCCCAAGGTCCGCGTCTTCTTGATATTCATACCCAGTCTGCGACCATGCTGAGGCATGTAGTCCATGTCGTGGGGAGTTTGTTGATGCTCTAATGCTTATATATTTTCCGAGATTCAGACCCTTCTGGTGAGTCTTAACCTCGCAAAGGTGGTTCGAACTTAGTGAGAGTGTGGTATTCTGGAAGATGAACAGTGGTCCGTCAAATTTCATGATTTGTAGATTTTGACATATGTCCAATTCTCTATTTTAATTTATTCCCATTTCTTGTTTATGCTCAGGAGCTTCCCTAGGCTCAGAAGATCAGCAATCGCCTCTATACCCCGTGTGTTGAATTGGACGAACAGTTAATCCACATCCCGGATGGAATTTTCGGGTTGTTAAAGATAGGGTCAGCTGAAGCTTGTTTAGGAGAGGTCATATTTAAATTTGCCATCTATTCCAGACTCCCACGTTGTATCGTGATGCCTGCGTTTTAAGCAATATATAAGTGCCCTAGCTCCTCTGTCCCAGGCCTCCAAGAGGTAGGCCTTTGCAAAGAGCATTTTGGGCATATTGAGTCCTCTATTGTAATCGACCCAGCAACAAACTGGTCGGGTCTGATCCAACATTACTAGCTGCTTGACGGGAGCAGGCTAGCTATTTATATAAATCTGGTAACCTATACCCACCCTCTGGACTCGCGGCCACTCAGGACCATCTGGCGACTCTGGGCCTCTTGCCCTGCCAATGAAGTGGAGGCATCTGTTTGTATTGTATTTAGATCAAGTGGCCGGAACGTGGTCGGAGTGTCTGAAAAAGTATAACATTCTTGGGATAATATTCATTTTTGCGGAGTCATCCTCCCGAACCCGAGAATCTGGTAACCTTCCCACTGATCTAGATCCTTTTTGATCTTGTCCCTAACATTCGGGTAGTTATCCCCGGTAATAAATCCGGTAGTGCCCTGATCACACTAATTCCCCAATACCTTAATGTGTAAGGGCACCATCTATCGCTAAAAATTAGTTTAAGGAGTTGACTACGGGATCTGGGAGCTAAATTGTAGGTGCTCTGCTGATTTGGTCGCTGTTTATTTTTATCCTGAATACCTTTCCAAACTCCTCAAGTTCCAGTCTGAAGGTTAGGAAGGGAGTTAGGGGCTAGTCAAAGTTAGACTGATATCATCGAAAAGGATATTTTGTATTGGTTCTTTATCGATGGGGATCCCGAATATATCCGGGTTTTGTCATTATTCTAGTCGCACAGTGGTTCGATCGTGAGGGCGAAAGAGGGGTGAGAGGGGGCATCCTTGTCGCGGTTCCGTGTCGAATTGATGCGGCATCTTCGGCCACGCCTGATAGTCTTACGGAGGCGTCGGTTTTATATGCGCTTGGACCCCCTTCAGGCAAACGCAATCTTGAACCCAATTGTTGTCAGTTGTATTTTTGATCTAAAAATAGCCAGTTCAATTCTGTCAAATGCCTCTCTCTGCGTCACAAGGCTTAGTAGCATCGCCTTTGCTCCTTGAAAGGTGTTTTCCTGTATCCTCCAATCCGTCTCGGAGCTTTTTTATGTCTTGGCCCAGGCTTTAATCTCATCATCGGCCTCCGATTGGTGGTGTAGAGGCCTCATACCGTCTGTTTCGCTGTGTGGTATAGTGCTTCCTGCAGACCGCTGGAATCATGCCTAATTTCCGCCCTCTGCGTCCTTTATATTGGCCGTTAATGAACGTTTGGAGTTTGGCATGGAGTTCCTCCAGAATTATCCTTCGTGATCGTCCCGTCCGGGGAGGGGGTCTCGTAGGCCTTGCTGTGGTCGAGAGGCCTTGTTTGCCTCGTGGCCCGAACTGGCGCATCTTGCCTTCTACTCTCCCGTCTCTGCGGGTTGTTTTGCAGGGTTAAGTACTTACTTGCCCACCCCCGAATCGGGGATTTTTCCCCTTTTAGCCCATCCCACTGGGTTTGAGCGGGTCGTCAGGGGCTTTTTTTCTTTTTCGGGGTTTGTGCCCGGGTGAAGGGCTAAATTACGCGGTGTGATTTAGGTGGTCTCCGGAGCTCAGCCTTTACCCCCGTCGTCCTGGTGAACGCATCAGGCAACGCCCTCCATAAAGATCCTTTTTAATATACCCTCCTGAGTAACAGTCCAATTAGGTAGGAGTTGAAGATATCTTGTTGTGGTGGGGACTGTTTTCAGGATCCCTGCAGCCTACAAGCGACTGGAGGCGCTGATGACACCAAACTGAAGTCTGAGGATTCACCAAAAGCCTGTCCTGTTTCCCCACAACTTCGGAAACTCATCTCTCCTGAGTCCAACAGGTACAAATCCCACACAGACCTGTAGCCAGGGCAGATCTCCCATAGGGGGGGAAGTATGGCTATACGTATACAGATGCATGCGGCCGTTATTCAAACAAATCACGGAGCCGTTTTTCGTGCGCTGCTGTACTTCCACGCGTGCACTACGCGGCAATCCGCCCAGGCACTCATGTTTTATCGTGTTGCTTTGTTTTGATTTCATAGGAATTCTGTTCTTTGTGTGCAAATGAAATGAATGATTAATGTGTAACGTACTGTGCTACTGTGGTCACATTTCAGGTGTTTAAAAACCAAACACACTAAAATGCCATTTTTCTTTGCACTCCGCGTCTAAGCGGTAATACGTTCGAAGAATCACGCGCCTAACATGGGTATTCCGGGTATACAACAGCGTGAAGTTTTCGAAAACGGTCTGCTGCCTCTGTATCGAACCATAACTCAGCACAACCCAGCAACTGCATCAACTGTGGATCACATTCATTGACCGTCTCTGCAATCTCATAGCTGTGTGTCAGATGCATAGCACACTGCTGATGCTTATAGGAATTAAACAGCAAATACATCTTCCAGAATGCATACATATTCAAAGGTACTGTTTAAGATACATTACTTTTTTGCAACAAATCTAACTTTGTGAAAGCTCAATGCAACCCTTGTTTTCTCTTAGCATCAAGTCCAATATGTAGGTACCAGCAGCAGTTGAAAATTAATAGAGGGTGCTTAATACTGCATTAGGTTGCAACACGGTTGACCTCGCCCAGTATCATGTGCGCAAGCAACCATACGTTATCTTGTCATTTAGTCTATCCGTGATGTTCTATCCAGCACCACCCCCAAACGAGCTAGGGTATTATTACTAACGCTCTCACCAAAGAATAAAAAAGTCAGATAATGTATCCATAAGGATATATATTCTGTTGACTTAGAAAGATCAAGCGTTAGTATTGTCATCATTAATGCACGTCTACCTGTATGTAAGATAATTCATTGTACCTAACCTATCATCACAAGAATTGTGTCCTAAAGGGGGTGATTTGTCACTACTAGATATAAATATTGTCTACTATAATCCCAATGTTCTGAACTGGACATTGCATTTAGGTTGTGTTGCTTGTTTAATTGGTGTTGTCATTAACCCCGCTATACAGATTTTGATCAAAATAGAGCGATGGCGGTCACCAGAGCATTGGAGTTCAGCCAAAAATGGATTAAAATAAACAGCTTTAATGATTACATGCTGCCCATCACAGAAAAGAACTCTGACGCGTTTCGTCCCTGACGGACTTTAATCACAGAGTAAGGAACCTTATCACACAGACTCTTAAATAGGTGGTAACTTCAATCTTATTGGACATTTTAACCAGAAACCGTTGTAAGACAATCAGCGGAATAAGCTGACAGCTTCTGAACAATCCCATTCATGAGTCTGTGTGAAACAAATAGATGGTCTAAAACAAAAAATAATAAAACACATGTAACATAGACATATAAACACAAAAGAACAATGTGATATGAAGCATGATAGGAATAGGATACTTGGAATAACAACATATGGGAACTAGAATAAGGAGAAATTATACAATAACAAAACAAGAAAAAAGAGAAATAATAAAAATAATAATAAACCAATAATAATCAAGTGAATATATAATAATACTAAATAATAATTATAAAATAATAACCTTAGTAATAAAAATATATATATACTATATCTAAAGATAACACATATAACGTTTATGTGATATATGTAATATATAATGTATATAGATATGACGGGATAGATAATGTATTGGAATACACTCCTCCCTACTCTCACAATTCCCACCGGTTTAAAGGAAGTGTTTTAACTCCCAATTCGTGTTAATTCCGTGTGGGTGGAGAGTATTGAGAGTGTATATCCAATACATCTTCTTTGTTTATTACGTGTGTTCTCTCTGTTACCCCCCCTAGGGTGACATGTTGGTGTTCAATAGCAGAAAAAGTAAAATTTGCAATGCTCCATTCGGACATTGAGAGAAGTGTCTGGCCACCGGAAAGCAGTCACCCTTATTGATAAGCGTTCGTTTTCCGCTATTCTAACCTTAAGAGGTCTTGTGTGCGACCCCAATATCTTAATCCACATTTGCAATAAAGAAAACATATATCACATAACTAATATTGCATTTTGGAGAAAATTCTTAATTATAATATTTTCTTAAATTATTATTAAACATTATACATTTGGTCGGAAATGCATTTGGCACTTGTGCATTGCCACATTTAAAAATTCCTTTGGAAATACCTCTGACTTGGGAAAGCTAGACCTACTAACATACATCTTGGTGACAGATGAAAAGGCCAATGTTTTGGCTTTACGGTTTGATTAGAATGTACACATTGGCTTTCCCCTGTTGGCAGTGATTTTCCGCCTCCTCGTTTACAAATAAGGCATTTCTATCCTAATATTTGCTTTATCAAAGCTGCTGTTATATCTTTTGGCAGATGTAACCCCTGGCAAGGCACCTGTTAGAACATTTCTCTGATCGAGACAAAAAGACCTACTTGTCCAGAGCACAGTCTTTTTAATCTCATAAATTGAGCCCAGGAATACTCCTAATCAATGACCGGAGGATACGCTTTGGTGCACTAAGGAGTGAATTACTGGAGTTTCTCTTTTCGGTACAGTAGTATCTGTCTGTATATGCATTTTGTTGTCAATGTACAGGACAAATCTAAGTAGTGAATATGTTGAGATGTGTGTTCAAAAGGTGGTTTATATTTAAATCATTAGTGTTTGATATCTAAAGAAGAAAGTATCATGATTGAATTGTGTTCACAAGTGGTTAATATTTAAATCATTATGTTTAGATAATCTATAAAGAAAAAAATTGTGTGTTCATCACCCTTCCAAATCAAAGATAAGATCTGTCAATATTCTCTCATAAAAGACATATTTTGACGAAAGAATTATCACTGTGAAAATAAACCGGACGTCCCAAAAACCCATAATAAATAGCGTATGAAGTGCGAAACGTGTGCCCATTGGCAGTGCCTAATAATTGTAAATAAAAATGTGAGTCAAACATAAAATATTTTTGAGTGAGTAAAAATTAAATGATGGTAATAAAAAAGTGCAATGTGAACCAGATAAAGCGAAAGATCAAGATAGTTTCAATCATAGCTGTGAGTCCATGCTTGTGTTCTATAATAGATACAGGGAGGGGCCCACATCTAATGTGACCACCTGTATCTTGGTGCCATGTGAACTCCTTAAATTGGCAATCAAATCTGCTGTGTCTCTGAACAAATGAGGCCAACTGTGCCACCAGGGGTTGTAGAAAACCTGTCCACATACCGCAACATCCATCTCCCAAAGATCCAATGCTCGCACTATTGGTTGACCAGAGGTCAACCAGCACTTATGGATCTTGGGAGATGATGGAAATCCGGGAGTCACGGGATGTGGACATTAAGAATTCAAATTCTTTATAACTGATAACATTAAGAATTCTGCCAAATTCCAATACTCCAATAATTCCAATGATATTTGGATGTAGATTGCCACAAGATGCTGATAAAGAGGTGGCACTCTTGCAACACTTCTCAATCTGCTCTTCTAATTGATCAAGACATAATACAATCGCACCACCCGTTATCAGCATGTTTAATGAACATATCATAGTTCTTTTTGATACAATCAATCTGTCGAATCTCTGTATGAGTCAGATTACCAGAATTTACATTAGAACATGTGAAACCTTGAGCTAATAAACGTAAGTCCTGTTCCACTAAATGTTCAAACATAGTAATGGAAGGCCCTCTGTTATACTTTGGGCAAAACAGTGATTTCTTACGATAGCCCGAGTCTTCATGGCCAAAAAATGGTTGTGTGAATGTAGATAAAGGTTCGCCCTGTGACTCAAGTAGTGTATCCAGGTCAGAGAGGGCACAACATTCTTGAAAAGTCAGTGAGTCAAGCTCATTAGTATGGAAAGGAGGTACTGTTCCTGGTAAATCTCCACAGGTATCTGATTTTTCTGAACTATTTTTTGAGGCAAATAATTTCTTTAAGGACAAATTTCTAGTAAATTTCTGGAGGTCGATCACTGTCTGAAAGAGTTGAAATTTTGTGTAGGTACAAACCCAAGTCCCTGTTGAGAAGTCAATTGGATCAAATGAGAGGTCTATACCAGACAGATTAATAACACTTACCGGGATCCATCATTCTTTTCTTCCTTCTTTGGCTTGCCTCGTCCCTGTTTCCTTTTGGATCTCCTTGTTCCCCCCAACTTTTGGCGCCTGCCTGAAAAAGCTTGAGGAGGGTTGACCCAAGATTTAAACATTTTTGGAGAAGATGAGGATAGGCTTTATTATTCATATTTGGAAGCTCCCCGTGTTCTCCCTAAGTAATCAACAGACTATCAAGTGAGACTAATGAATCTGCATTCTTGATCCGAAACATCGGAATCAAGCTGGAATGTCTCTACTCTTGTTTTTAGGATAATTTGTTGGGGGGGATTTTTTTAGACCATCTCTTTGATGAAGTGTTAGACCTTTCGGTGTACTGAACCAGTAAATTCCTAACAATTATGGGCTTCTGCCAACAAATATTTGACCTTTGGCTGTAGTCAACACGGTCCCTTCAAATTTCAAATGTTTTTTGTCACTAAAGGTGTCTTCATTATTTCATATTAGACAGTGGTCTTATCGTTTTAATAACTGTTCCTTTTTAAGAGAATGGCTGCAATTTGTCTGAAGGGTAGTAATTTTCTGTCATTAATAGTGATTTTTCAGCTGTCTTTTGCTGGGTGGTGCGCTTGTCATTATGTCCTCTGATCAATATAGAAGAGAAGCATTGAGACAGTTGCAAGATGCCACCTCTTATCAGCATCTTGTGGGCAATCCTACATCAAATATCTTTGTGAATTATTGGAGTTATGGAATTTGGCAGAATTCTTTAATGTTTCAGTTATAAAGAATTTGATTTCTTAACTGTCGCACATCCCTGACTCCCATTTTCCATCATCCTCCCAAAGATCCATAAGTCGCTGGTTGACCCCTGCTGGTCAACCATATTAGCGTGCATTGGATCTTTGGAGATGGATTGTTGCGGTATTGGGACAGGTTTCTACAACCCTGTTGGCACAGTTGTCCTCATTTGTCAGAGACCACAGCAGATTTGATTGCCATTTACAGGAGTTCCCATGGCACCAAGATTACAGGTGGGTCACATTAGATGTGGCTCCCTGTACTCTATTATAGAACACAAGCAGGACCCACGCTATTGAATACTATCTTGATCTTTCGACTTTACTGTTTCACATTGCATTTTTTATTACAATCTATTTCATTTTTTACTCACTTACATTATTTTATGTTTGACTCAAATTTTTATTTACAATTATTAGGCACTGCAATGGGCACAAGTTCGCACTCAATACGCTAATTTTTTATGGGTTTTGGGAGTCTCGGTTTATTTGTTCACAGTGATAATTCTTTCGTCAAACAATTGTCTTTTATAAGAGATATATTGACGATCTGTCTTGATTTGGATGGGATGAACCACACACTTTTTCTTTTATAGATTATCTAAACACTACATATNNAATGATTTAAATATTAAACTCACTTTTGAACACAATCTCAATCATATTCACTACTTAGATTTGCTCCTGTACATTGACAACAATATGCATATACAGACAGATATCTACCGAAAAGAGAACTCCAGGAATGCACTCCTTAGTGCACAAAGCTGTCCTCCGCGGTCATTGATTAGGAGTATTCCTGGGGCTCAATTTATGAGATTAAAAAGACTGTGCTCTGACAATGAGGTCTTTTTGTCTCGATCAAGAGAAATGTCTAACAGGTTCCTTGCCAGGGGTTATTCTGCCAAAGATATATCAGCAGCTTTTGATAAAGCAAATGTTATGGATAGAAATGCCCTTATTTGTAAACGAGGAAAATCACTGCCCAACAGGGGGAAAGCCAATGTTTTACATTCTAATGAAACAAAAAGTCCATATTTCATTATGACTTACAATCAACAATCACAACAGATTTGTAATATTATTTATAAACATTGGCATACCCTTCTGCTGGACAATGATATCTGCTCAATTGTTCAAGGTGGACCTAGATTCACCTACCGTAAAGCCAAAACATTGGCTTTTCATCTGTCACCAAGTATGTATGATAGTAGGTCTAGCTTTCCCAATGTGAGAGGTATTCCCAAATGATTTTTTAAATGTAGCAAATGCACAATGTGCCAATATGCGTTTCCGACCAAATGTATAATGTTTAATAATAATTCAAGAAAATATTATATTAAGAATTTTCTCAACTGCAATATTAGTTATGTTATATATGTTCTTTATTGCAAATGTGGATTAAGATATGTGGGTCGCACCACAAGACCTCTTAAGGTTAGAATAGCGGAACACGTACGCCTTATCAAGAAGGGTGACTTGCTTCATCCGGTGGCCAGACACTTCTCTCAATGTCCGAATGGAGGCATTGCAAATGTTACTTTTTCTGCTATTGAACACATAACATGTCACCCTAGGGGGGGTAACAGAGAGAACACACGTAATAAACAAGAGATGTGTTGGATATACACTCTCAATACTCTCCACCCACACGGAATTAACACGGATTGGGAGTTAAAACACTTCCTTTAAACCGGTGGGAATTATGAGAGTAGGGAGAGTGTATTCCAATACATTATCTATCCCGCATATCTATATATATATACAGCTCAACCCCGTTATAGCGCTATCTGCTACAACGCGAATCTGCATATAACGCGGTCCGAGCATGGCTCCCGATTTGAAAGCCTCCATTTTGCAGCACGAGGACTTATCGGCATCTAGATCTCTTTCCTCACTTCATAGGGCTGTGTCCACGTGCTCTCCTCACTCTCCTCTCTGCAGCTGTCCACGTGCTCTCCTCGCTCTCCTAATTATTAATTAAGTTTTAATAATAATTATTATTAATTCATAATTATTAATTAATAATAAATAATTATTATTATTAAATTATAATTATTCATTATTACTTAATAATAATAATTATTATATATTATTTATTTATTATTCTTTATTATTATTTATTTATAAATTATACAATATAATAAAAATAAAATAATAATTTATAAATTATTATTTTAATTGATAAATTATACCATATCATACCAGAATCGAACCCAGGATTGGACTTCGGCTGAAGTGGATCCCAGTGGCAGGAACATCAGGGAGCGAAGTAGGGGTCACAAGCAGAGATCAGAGGCAGGCGGCAGGTAGCGAAGTCAGGAAACAAGCAGGGGTCCGAGGCAGGCGGCAAGTAGCGAAGTCAGGAAACAAGCAGAGGTCGGCAACAAGGAAACTGGAACAGGATGATAGCAATAGCTAGCACAGCAGTAAACACAGGAACCTTGCAGGAGCTAAGGAACCAGTATAAACAGAGGCAAGGGAGGAACAGGAATTGGAGGTTTATATAGGCAGGCTGAGAGGTGGAGCACAGGTGCAGAGGTGTCAGATATCAGGGTCTGGAATGTTCCTTAGTTTAGCAGCAGCAATCCCGGTGGACAAGTATAGGTACTGCAGGCTAGAACAAGACATTGAGAGTGGCAGCAGTCCCGGTGGCCAAGCATGGGTACAGCAGGCTAGAGAATATGACACATAGTTAACATTTACATAGTACACTGTGCACTGTGAAATGTTAACGCAATCCTGGTTATAACGTGGTCTCGGGGTTGTGGACCCCAAGGACCGTGTTACTGCACCGACACACTTTATTCGAGCAAATACCCAGTATGTACCTGGCGCTCCTCACACATGACAAGCCCCATTGCGTTGTGCCTTCCCAGCCTGGGTTCATGCCTGGCTGACGGGGCTGATCTGTTAAATGATAATGATTAGGATTTAATAGGCTGCAATGCTTCGCGTGTCTACCAGATGGCATAAATTCATGAATTGTAATGCAGTATATATATATATACTGTGCAGTATTGCAGCCAGCGGGAATAAAATGCTTCAATCCCTGCCTGGAAAGTACCTCAATGCACTCGGGCAGAAAACAGTCACAAACCTCAATACACCCGGGTATACCCGAATTCGTGGGACTAGCCGAGCTCGAATAAAGTGTGTCGCCAGTGTATATATATACCATATACAGCTCAAACCCATTATAACGTGGTGCTTGGGGTCCAATGAATCACATTGCGATATAAGCGGATCATGTTAGAAATAATGTTCAATTGTATGCATTGTACAATGAAGTATTTAAGATACCAATAATCGTGTTGTAACGTATTCATAAATACGAAAATTGGGAGACACGCTTGCATGGCGTTATAAGCGGATTCGCGTTGTAACGGATCGCGTATCTTTCACTCTTGGGAAAGGTGCAGCTTATTTTTTTAAATATGTTTCCCAACATCTATATGGTATAATAGCAACAGGTCCAATGCGCAAACTTTCTCATGGTGTATTTGAAAAAAAACAGAAAGAATATACATAGTGCAAAAGAGTTTTCTGAGTATATATGGATAAAAATCGATAAACTATGAATTTCCCACTCATGTGGTGTAGGAAAAAAATCAAGAGGTTTTCTAACACAAGTGGACTCCTGTAGAATAGTTGATCTTTACTGAGGTGAGATATGGGCTTCCATTAAATATGTGAAGGAAAGAGAGTAGAGAACATGGTGCAAATAACATTGTATAGGTTAAAAATACGTTAGAGCAGTGAAAGTGCACTCAAATGCTCTCAAGTAGAAAAAGCCTATACACCACCCAGGGGATCTGAAGACTGGCCGTGCAGAGGTTCTACTGCTCCATGCACCGGCTCCCTTGTTCTCCCGTCTTGGTGCGCAGCTACGCTACCAGGTAGACGACGTCACTAGGGGAGGCAGGGCGAGTCACGTTCTCGCATTGGTACAGGGATGTGAAGTGAAGAAGCGGAAAGCTCTCACTGGTCCAGTCGGTCTGTTCGATCCATGAACCCATGAGGAAGCTCAGACCAAGAGAGAAACACGTAGGGTGGATCGAACAGGCTGACTGGACCAGTGAGAGGTGTTCGCTTCTTCACTTCATGTCGCTACTGTTTTAGGTATCTAACAATTTTTTTCGGAATAGCTGTGCTAGAAAGAATATCTGAAGACCAGTATTTGTGAAGATTAAGAACAAATTGTAGAGCTGACACTGAAAACACAAGTTTATTAAAGATCTGGAAATAAATGGTTGACATTTTCAATTCAATTAGAGGGGGTTATTCTTCATAATTGCTTTGTTAAGTAGACAAAAGTTTTATTCCAAACACAGAAATAGATCTTTAAGCAAAGGACAGTGCACTTCTGATTACTATTCCTGGAGGTTATAGTATGAAACACTTCAATTTCAAAAGCAGTGACTTCCGACCTCTTATTCTGAAACTCATATTCACCATTTAATGATGCTGTCATGATATCTTCTGATGTGGAAGGCATACAATTAAAGGAAAAGTGCAGGCAGTTCCCATCACTGCTTTCAAAAACTATGCAATTGCAATCACTTAAGCAAGCAAATGTATGCTAAATGTTTACAAGCCCCATTCATAACTATCTATCCTTTTGTGAGGAATAATTATATAATATATATATATATATATATATATATAATTTAATATATATAATCACCTATACATTCACTTTTTTTGGCTCGTTTTGTTATACCTCCTTGAATTTGGTGTATTTTTTTATTTTCAGGCAATCTGTATAATTTCTATATACAGAAGTATTTTCCAACTGTTTAATGATAGCCAAGAAGATGAATGGAGGGTTACAATTTCAGATTAAGTGAGACTATATTTAAGAAACTGTCCAATTATATACTGTACAACAACTCAGGAAGCGTCTGTTTTTTTTTTTTTTTTTTGCATTTCTTATGGATGGAAGTGTTGTATTTGAAGTCTGGTAATTTGTGAAAATGAGAAACAGCACATACTAGAAAATACAGTATTTCCAGATTTTTCTGTGTAATTTACAAGAACTGCAGATTAAAACCCAACACCTAGCTATTCACGGGAACAATTGCTTCAATTAAAAAACCTATTAGGATTGCACAGACTTTCTTTTTTTGTGGGGATTGTGAAAATATCTACAGTATACCATACATTTCTCCTTTGCCATAACTATAAAACTGGTGATAGACAAGTAAACCGCATACAATTTGTGCCACCACTTGCAGCAGGTAAAATATTGCTTTGTTTCCTACAAGTGACTTCTCTTCTAAAGGTGCAGTTCTGCTATAAAATGCATCTATCTTGAAAACTAGCCCATTGCGATGCCCTTAAAGATAAATTCACCACCTTATTTGTATTATTATTATTTTATTATTATTAATATGTTTATTTTATTATTATTATACAAGTATATGCTTCGTCAGGTAATTGCGAAACGCGTCGTTCATGTGGGGACCTGGACTTTGATCTTTCTGACCGCATCCGTCCACCGTAGCGCCTCAGCTGCAGTCCTGATCACCAGGCATGAGGCAAGGAGAACATTGCAGCAGGACATGAAAGTCTGCTGCGCTCACCGGAGCGGTCTTGCACATGTGAGTTTGCTGGTGCTTACTTTTTTTATCTAATAAAGTACACCCTCGTATCTGTACCTGTGGTGTTGCTTTCTTTTATATATATATCCTGTCAGCAACGGTGAGAATACCTGTGACGCTACCAAAACATCAGACTATAGGCTGACAAGAGAAGAAATAGGTTTTTGAAGCTAAAGATACCAGTACTTGTGCAAAGTACCACACACGGCATATCCATACCATTCTAGGACTCATCCATTTATGGATAGGGACATTTGTCTACTGTTTATGTGTTAGAGATATTTCTAACCCCTTACTCTTATTTTTTGCGCCCCCCTACTCTTCTTTTCACCTATGCAAGTAGCCTTCATAAAATGTCTCGCTTGGCCTGTTACGCCGCCAGTTTTGTCACGTGACCCGAGACATTTAAATGCATAGGAGATACCGGCACCACATAACGGGGCCTGTATCTCGGGAAGCAGGGGTGCCCGGACCTGAAATCGACGCGGTTCTGCTCCGAAGACCTCCGGCTCATGTACACTAGTATTAAAATTGTTATTAAAACAGCTTAATTACCTTAGTGGCTAGTCGCTAAGGTAATGAAGGGGTTCAACTTCACTAACCTGTTTATTGGGGGCAAAGGGGGTGGATGAAGGGGGTAGTAACCCCAGGGTAGGTGGTTAGGCCTGCTGGGAAGGTTGCGGGAGGAGTTAACCCCTTCACTACCATAGCGGTGGGAAGCGTTATGGTAATGAAGGGGTTAACCCGTCCTAATCGGATTGGAGCTGTACCATCTGACCCTAAATTATGACATCACATGACATCATTATGTAAGGCCTGTTCCGTCTCATTTTAGCTCAAGAAGACGACTGGACAACATCCATTGTGGATTTAAAATGGGGTACTTTGGATTGAAAGAAAGAAGATTAAAGAAAAGAAAAAAATAATGACAGATGAAGATAGAAGAAGGTGAAAGAAGGTCAAAGGGCCTTATGCAGAGAAGGTTCATAAAAAAAATCACCAGGGAATTTAAAATGACTGTTTTTTGGGCGTTGCTATCACGGTATTCAGAAAGGCTCGATTACCAGTGATAGCAAAATGCCCAAAACGGGCGAGTCAAGCCTCTGAAAAGGCCTAAACCAGTGATTCATTTCTGCTGCAGAGAGAGCTGCTCTAAGAGAGCCGCCTCTCCCAGCTGAAATGTCGCCAGAAAATTATTTATTTAAATATACATTTTATGTCCGGGGACCCCCTGCTTCCCGAGATACAGGCCTCTTTATGGGGTGCCGGTATCTCCTATGCAAGGAAATGTCACGGTCACGTGACGCGGGACATTTCAATGCAGAGGGATATCAGCACCCCATAAAGAGGCCTGTATCTCGGGAAGCAGGGGGTCCCCGGACATAAAACCAACGTGGTTCAGCTCCAGAGACCCCCTGCACCTCTACACTATGAAAGAAATGTATTTTAATAAATATTTAAAAACACATCAATACATGCACCCCCCCCTCGGCCCAAACCCATACAGTACAGTAATGGGCAAAATAACTATTATCCAGATATGGATAATAGATTATTTGCCCATTATTAAACACTGCATTAGCATACATAAATAAAATAAATAAATAAAGTTATACTTACCACAACAGCAGGTCCCTCTGTCCTCCGTTGCCAGAAAGCATATATACAAAATGAATACATTCTAATGGCCCCCAACCCCTTAATCACCTTAGCAGTTTCTAACCGCTATAGTCATTAAGGGGTTAACCCACCCTGACCCGGGTGGCCTAAGCACCCACCCCAGACTGACTATACCCAACCTATACCCATTGAGTAGTATAGTGGTACATCATTCCCATATAATAATAATATGGGCATGATAAGCCACTATAGCACTCAATGGGCACCCTAATCACAATACAGTAATACACAAGACACACAGTAATAAAACGTAAATAAACTCCAAAAAAACCACACTTCACTAAATAAAAACAGTAGCCAGCTAATCCAATCAATAGAAGCAATAGCAACATCAACAATGAATTAATTAAACCATTAACCAATCTAAACAATTAATTCCGAAACCAACTCAAAATGAATAGTAACACTAACCAATGTAAACAATGAATTAATCCAACATTAATGAATGTAACCATTAAAAGACAAATAAATAAATTAAAACAATCTCTGAAGTAACCATAAAACACATGAGCTAACATAATATAACATTAAGTACAAGCGAACACCAATCGAAAAACCTTTTATTACATTAAGCATAAACAAACAATCACATCCACATAATAAACTGCAATAACAAGCGAGAAATGCCCCCCAAATATTGGCATAATAATGTATTAATCTGTACCCTAAAGAGGTACAGATTAATATATTATCAGTCATTGTGCCTCCCCCCAAAAATAAAAAAAACACATCCAAAGAATAAACCTGTAAAAAGAGACATTTACAAACATTGAATATATTACTTACCATTAGAAGCGGTGGCCCTCCGACTCCCGGGCTAACAAGAAGCTCACGTACCTTGAAGGCCTCCAACAGCATCTGATGACATCCACCATGAAGATCCGGCTCAGGTACCCCAATCTTCTTTTTTCTTTCTTTACTCACCATCTTCTATCTTCATCTGTAACCATTTCTTGTTCTTCTTTATCTTCTTTCTTCATCTGTCAATCCAAAAAACCCCATGTTAAATCCCAGCCGATGCTGTCTCATCGTCTTCTTGGGCTCAAATGAGGCGTCACGGCCTTAAATATGGCTTGTGACATCACATTTACCCTCAAAATGGTTAACAGCCACCTGATTGGCTGTTAAAACCATGTTCCGACATAAAATTTTTTTTTTGCTGTGACGTCACTTAAAGGGAATGATGCCAGCCAATCAGAATGGCTGTGCTTCATTTGCCTTTAAGATGAGGTCACTAAATCCAAGATGGCCGCTGTGTCACAAGGTATTTCAGCCAATCAGAGTGTGGAATTGGTTCACACGATTATTAATTATGATGGAGATTACTTCCTCCAGACATGCGGCACCGCAATGGGCACCCGGTTTGCACCTAGCTATAACCTATTTATGGATATGTGGGAGCGTGGCTACATATGGAACATCAACCCATATGGTGCAAACCTGGTGCTCTGGAAGAGATTTATCGATGATGTGCTGTGTGTCTGGAGGGGGACGATAGATGATCTAGAATTGTTTAAAGTATATTTGAATAATAATCCTTTTAATATAAAATTCACATTTACCTGCAGTAGTATAAGTATCAATTTCTTAGACTTAACCCTGTATGTAGAAAACAATCAGATACAAACAAAAACATACCATAAGGAGGTGGATGCTAATACGTATCTTTTGGCTTCTTGCCACCATCATCCAAAATGGATACAAAATATCCCACAGGGACAAGCCCTAAGAATAAAAAGAAACTGCTCACAGAAGGATGTTTGCACAAACCAATTGAACTCCCTTAGAGAAAAATTTCTTGAGCGAGACTACAGCAGGGAAAGGGTTAATAAAGCTATCTGTGCAGTTAAAGATATAGATAGGTCTAGTCTTATCAACCCTAATAACAGTAAAAAGACGTCCACTGTTCAAGGAGAATTTATCCCCTTTATCACCAAATTCAATAGTATGGCCCCAGAAATAAAGAAAATTATAAATAAGCATTGGGGGATCCTCCTTAGAGACCCAATATTGAATACATTCCTGCCAGAACACCCACAAATTGTTTATAAACGTGCTGACAACTTGAAAAGTAAACTATCACCTAGTTGTCCCCTCAGTGGCCCTAAAATAAGTAGCACCATGTGGTTATCTAACCTGAAAGGTTTCTTTACATGCAACAAATGCATAGGTTGTTCTGTCAGTATTAAAGGCAGTAAATTTCAATCAAATGTAACAGGTAAAAGTTATGATGTAAACACTTTTATAAACTGTAAGAGTATGTACTGCGTATACTTATTAGAGTGCCCATGCGGGTTGCAGTACGTGGGGAGAACAGGGAGGAAACTCCAACGTAGACTGGCAGAGCATGTATACAACATAAAAAGGGGGTTGGAAACTCATAGTGTGTCAAACCACTTTAAAAGCAAACACAACCAAAACCCAGAGGGATTGACATGTAGGGGCATAGAATGCCCAAAGGCCAATTTGAGAGGAGGTGACAGGCTGACCCATTTATCCAGAAGGGAGACCTTCTGGATCTATACCCTCAAAACCTTGTCACCACATGGTTTAAATATAGACTTCTATCTGGCCTCCTTTTTGATAGATTGAAGTGACCCCCCACTGCTGTATGTAATGATCAATCATGTAATAATTGTTTTCATTATTGTTATTTTGTATGTGGAATGGTAAGAAATGTTATGTCTATGAGCTTGGTGCATTGCCACTTAATCCCAGGGATGATTCCCTAGTGGCTCTTATCATGTAAGTAGATGTGTGCAATTTTAATCAGTTTATTCGCTTTTAATCAATTAATTTGCAATTAGTATTCATCACCTTCCAGGGTATATATATCAGTAGGTAGCAACTCCCCCATCATCCACTGATGAAGTGACCACATTGTGTCACGAAACGCGCCTGGAGAGGGAGGAGCTAGAACTGACACGGTCTTCAGAAGCAGGAGCATAGAGATCAGGAGAGACGCCAGAGTGTGACATCACGAGGCTTAGCGCGGGCTGATGGCAGTTACCCAGAGAGGTGAGCAGAGCACATTCTGCAGTGCTGGCCACCTCAAGCTGAGATAGAGGAAGCTATAACAAATAGAGGGGGCGTATCTCGCAGAGTAACTACTGAGAGTTAGACGCCACTTCAGGGTTTGCAAACAACAATAGCGCCATCCTCCCAGAAGCCTGCCTACCTGATTGTATCAAGCTGCGGACGGCACGTTGTCAGCTGTTTTTATACAGCCTGGTTTATGTGAGTAAGCCCTTGGCTGTTTTTTATTTTTATTGTAATAAATTTTGATCAATCTGCACCATCATCTTTTATGTTATTTCCTTTCTGGGAACACATGGGAACTATGACCAAGTG
Organism: Ascaphus truei; assembly: GCA_036426205.1. Classification (NCBI taxonomy): domain Eukaryota; kingdom Metazoa; phylum Chordata; class Amphibia; order Anura; family Ascaphidae; genus Ascaphus; species Ascaphus truei. The sequence goes on from WSYH01000745.1 coordinate 115,741, forward strand.
GTAATGCTGTGAACAGACAGAAAACCTGGAGGATAGACATACAACACGTGGGATTCGTGATATCTGGAAGAGAAGAGGTTAAAAGCACAGATTGTCTCAAAGGAACAATAACACAGCAAGTCTGTAAGTTCATTACTTTAATCTGTTGTGGAGTTATTTATGGATTCTTGTGGCTGCGCAATGGTCTTTTCCTTTTTGTCCATTACATACTAGGAGGAGTTCGGAACCAGCAGCCAGCAATTGGATCACCATCGCTCCATCAGCTGGAATATTGAAAAGAACTTTCCATATCCATATGGACTAATCATTGGACTGGGGTAATGTTGTAGCCTGAAGCGCCGGGTCATTGCATTTTTTGTATAATTGTCTGTAATGAGTTTGTGAGGAATTTGTTTGGCAGAGACCCCGTGGCAGCTTTCACTTAGCAATAAGCTTATTATTCACATATTGTATTTACACTATATATTTTTTTTGCGCTGAGTTATAGGGTATATCTTTTTTTAGTTTATCATTGTGTATTAATGTGTTGTAATTAGGGTGCCCATTGAGTGCTATAGAGGCTGATCATGCCCATATTATTATTATATGGGTATGATGTACCACTATACTACTCAATGGGTATAGGGTGGGTATAGTCAGTCAGGGGTGTGTGCATAGGCCTCACGGATGGGTGAAGGGGGTATTAGCCCTAAGGATGGGTGTTTAGACCTTGCGGGTGGGTAGCAGTTGGGTTAACCCCTTTATTACCTTAGCGGTATTAACCGCTAAGGTAATGAAGGGGTTAACTCCCCCCGCAACCCCCCCGCAATGCCTAAACAGCCACTAAGGGCCAAATTCCCCCTTCACCCACCCCCGATAGCCACAGTATTGTATTGTATTGTATGTTTTTACAATAAGCCTGGCACGGGTGTTTAACCCCTTCATTGCCTTAGCGGTTAGCCGCTAAGGTAATGAAGTTGCTGTACATGCATGTTTCCTGCCTCGGATGCATGCCGGGGGGGTCCGGAGCTGCTATTAATGGCTATCAGCTCCGGAGACCCCCAGCATCAATCCGAGGCAGGAAAGGGGCGTGATTTTTTCTAAGTCCCAACACATCGCTGCTCATCGAGGCCATCTCCCCACCAATTGACCAACAATTTTGTGGTGAATTGGATTTGGGGAGAAGACCGCCTTTTAGGGCTGCGATGGCCTGCGATATGACGCGACAGCCGACTCGCGGGTCTCAGAATCGCGCGAGTTTATCAACCATCCGAAAATGGTCGATAAGCGGCTGATCGCTGCTCAGTCAGCGAATTTCGGATGGAGATAAAATTTTGCGTCGATACAGGCCGTTATCGAGCACTTATCGAGGCTATCTGAATACGAGTACCCATTTTAGGCGATAAGTGCTCGATAAGGGCCTTATCGAGGCTTTCTGAATAAGGCCCAAAGAGAGAAGATTTTTTTACCTGATGCAGATCTTCAAGGAGGATGGAGATGGATTGCGGGTGATGACATGTGGGTCGAGAGCTTCCTGATACTCCGGGAGTTGTAGGGTGAAGACTTCTAAAGGTAAGGAAAACAATGAATGTACGTAAATGTCTTTTTTCAGGTTTTTTTATTGTATTTATTTATTTTTATGTTTTTGATTGCCCATTGAATGTATTAATCTGTGCCCCTTTAGGGTACAGAGAAATACACTGATAGGCAGTGCATTTTTTGGTAAATGCTTGTTTTGAATTTATTGTAATTTTTTCTATTTCTGTTTATTGTTTTGATTACATTGTTTGGAATTTGGATGTCTTGTTTTTAGTACATTTTAGGGTTGGTTAACGGTTTAAATTAATTAATAGTTTTGTTGGCTAGTGGTTTTATTTATTTAATTGATTTGTTAGCTAGTGGTTTATTTCTTGAATTGGTTGGATAGGTGTTTATTTAATTTTATTCTTATGTTTTGGAATAACATAATTTGTATTCTTTTGTTGTTTTGGTGATAGATAATTTTTATTAATGTGTACTATTAGGCTTTTTAACTCTTTTATTGTTGGGCTGTATTTCTTTTATTATTGTGTATTTTTGGCCTTAATGATTTGTATTAGCTTGACCATTGAGTGCTCTAGTGGCTTATCATGCCCATATTATATGGGTATGATATACCACTGTGCCAATCAATGGGTAGAGGGTGGGTATAGTGTGGGCGGGGTGGGTGGTTAGGCCTCCCGGGTGGGTAGCGGGGAGGGTGGGTTAACCCCTTAATTACTATAGCGGTTATTAATCGCTCAGGTGATTAAGGGGTATGGGGCCATTATATTCTATTTTTTCATGTACTCTTGCTGGCAATTGAGGACATGCACTTGTAGTATGCTGATGAGGACGCCCTTCATGATGGCCCGGGTAAGTAGAATGTTTTATTTACTTTATTTATGCTGGCTGGTTAATGTTTTATTTTGAATGAGCAAATGAGCTATTATCCATATCTGGATAATAGCAATGTTGCCCATTAATGTATTGTATGTGTTGGGGGGACGGGGTTGTTGGGGGTAGAAGAGGTGGGTAGTAAGGTTGTTGTGTTTATTTTTGTTTATTGTGGGTAGAGAGATTGGGTGAAGAGTAGTAGCCCAAAGGATGGATGTTTAGGCCTACCGGGTGTTAGCGGGAGGGGTTAACCCCTTCGTTACCTTAGCAGTATTAACTAAGGTAATGATGGGGTTAACTCCACCCACAACCCCCCCAAAAGGCTTAAATACCCACCAAGGGCCAAATAACACCTTCACCCACCCCCACTACCCACAATAAACCGGCATTGGTGGTTAACCCCTTCATTGCCTTAGCGGCAAGCCGCTAAGGTAATGAAGCTGGTTTAATATACATTTTAATATTAGTGTAGATGAACAGGGGGTCTCTAGAGCAGAACAGCGTTGATTTCAGGTCTGGGGACCCCCTGCTTACCGAGATACAATCCCCGTTATGGGGTCTGATAGTGTGCAATGTGTTCTCTTGATTCTATTCTTGTGATTTTCTCACACACCACGGAGTGTTAAGAAACCAATGCACGCATTGTCTTCTATAAAAAGCTAGTTGTACATATGAAAAGATGAGTCACAAAATAATGTGTGCTATTTTTTCATATCTGCCCTTACAGCTTTTTGTCACATTTTCTGTTGCCTTAAACATTTTAAAGAGATGTCTAAAAATGTAGCAAATTGAAGAGGTGGCATTTTATTGATGTCTTTCCCAAAATAACATGTTTCCTCTTTCAATGCTCAGACTAAGAGCATCTGTTGCTATTGCCACAAAACCTTTATTCGGTTAAAAAAAAATCAGCCCCACATAACAGTCCAATATAACAGCCTTTTGTAAAGAATTTAAGTGTAACGGATTTTCTGAACCGGCCTGACCCACCCAATCTCATATTGGCCCCTGTGGTCTAACCAGTCCCCATTACAGTGTGATGTCTGGTGGTGCACCTGTTGGCAACAGGACTCCTGAGTCTCCCGCATGATGGTGTGTGGGGATTTGCCAACCCCGACAGGCAGCTGAGGTAGTGTTCTTGAGTCCTACCTATATCCAGTGCAGCGCCTCCACCTCATCAGGATCCCAGCGTCCGCTTGTGGATGGTCCTGGTGAGGAACTCCTCTGTGGTGCAGCCCCCTGTGTAATCACTCCACACTTACACACGAGGGTATCTTTTATCAGATTCATCTTTATTAGTACGGTGGGCCAGCTGCCCTCCACAATGGGTGAGTTTAGCCCTCCATTGTTCACCGTACTTCCCTTTGAAAGGTATTGTCCTCCTAATGTAGGGATTCCCTATCCCCGTAGGGATATTTACTCTGCGCCAGGTCCCTGGTCACAGTCTCATTAGTCCCGCAGTGTACAAACTCTGAACTCCTCCAACTACTTAGCAACAATCTCTGAACTAACTTTTGATCAGTGCTGTGCCTTATGTATCCTCTGGGGGCTGACACAACTCTGACATCACCAACCAGGGAGTCAGAACCTGTGACCACTCCCATCCATACATAGGGCACCTCACCAGGGTGTGAGGGCAAACCTCCATAATTACTGCTGGCATGCCCATAACTTACCAGGCCTTACTGTCAGCAGGAGAGATGACTGCAGCCATTTTACAGCATGAATTTTAAGAATCTAATTGGCCGAAATAAATCTAATTGTGATAAAAGCAAATATTTGGTAGTTTTGTTTTTATTTAGGAAATGAATTAGGACTTGCATATTCTGACTAGGGAGAGTGTTTAATTTTCCCTTATCCCATTGTGTCCTTATATGAGAGCCAATAGAGATAAAGGGAGGAGAAGAGCCAGGTTTTTACATGTGCAAACTCTTTCTGAACACCCAGTGTGACCAGTGACCCAGAGGAAATCCTTCCTTCCAAGTCTCAGGTCACCGTGTTTAGAATATAACAAAAGAATTCATGAAAAATACATCTGTGTCAGATATTGGTAAAAAATAAAAAGTCATTCATTCTGCCAATGTCACCCCGTAAACATGTCTATACAAATAGTACACTTTGAACATGGGAGGGATTGCCCCTTAAAATGTGTTTTCAGTTTTAACTGTGTCACATTTCTTACAATTTGTGTAGAGAGCCTAGATTGATGCATTTACATGTAGAATGTACAGGACAAAAGGAGCTATTCCAGATATTATGATTTCAATTTTGTTTTTAGAATATTGATTGTTTAGTCAATCTGAAATTTGTTTTTACGTTACCTAAGTTACCCTAAGTTGCCAGTGCTATACACCCTCCCAAAAATACACAAGTCAAGCACTTCGCCGTCAGGGAGACCAATTACTTCTGCCCGTGGCTCTTTATGCCACCCATTATCGCAACTTATAGACTTTTATCTACAGCCCTTGGTGTTTGGTATGGATGCCTATGTAAAGGATACCATTGACTTTATGGTCAAACTGGCTGATCTACCATCTGACCCTACGGACTTTCTTCTTGTGACACTAGATGTCACAAGTTTATACACAAACAGTCCGCACAAGCAAGGATTGGATGCGGTTCGTACTAAATTTGAGAGCTTTGTGACACATCGGTCCACCACCTGAGTATCTGTTGCTACTTACGGAAGCCATATTGCATAAGAATTTCTTTAAAATCGAGAACGGTTGGGGGGCGTGGCCAGCAGCCGAACTGGGAAGCAGCACAGCCAGAGAGCTCCGTGCGGCCCCAGTTTAAATACAGCAAAAAAGCCCATAAAACCAACCAAAAAGCGGCGAAAAAGTGCCACAAGAGCGGGGGAGACTCACCCGCACCCCGTGAGGCCCCGTGGCGGCAGACCGAGCGAGCAACAAGCACTCGGGAGAGCCGGAGTCCCGGAGCCCCTGCAGCCGAGATTTCCAAGATGGCCGCCGGACGGAACTGAAGGAGCCCTGCAGCGGTGGCACTCAGCCTGAACGGCGAGCTTCGCGCACGGGACCTCGGCTCTGCGGGCGGCGCCGGGAGCTCCCACCGCTGGAAATAGAGCAGCCAGCCGACAGCGCTCCCCACGAGTCCCCACGAGGCAGAGGAACCAAGATGGCCGCCGAATCGGAAGCCACGATTCCCCGCACGAGTGCAGAGTAACCAATATTGCCAACGCCAATCGGAGCCTCAGCTTGATCGCCAACGCTGCAAACCCCGTGAGTGCGAAGGGGAGGAGTGCAGGACAGACGGAGAGACAATCAGCCACGCGCGTACTGGGGAGGTAAGAGGGATAGACAGTTGGGACACGGAGCCCTGCTGACAGAAGCTCCCAGAGACACCCTGCCATTAGGCACAGCAGGGTTCAAAAAACAGTGCAAGAGTGGGTGCCCCCTCTCCCCCCTGGTCAGAATACAATTGCAAAGTGAACCTTCCACCCTCCCCTTCCACCCAAAGCCATAATTACATACACCCCCCCCAGCCCCCCCCCCCCCAAAAAAACACAAAACAAAAAACAAAAAAACTGGAGGTTGCCTATCTCTAACCAGCGCCGAGTCTGGCCGTCCAACCCACGTGTTAACCAACGGCCCAACCCCATCCTGCACAAAACTTCCTGCAGCACAACCTGCAAAATCGCCCAAAACAACAACACTCTAAAAGGGCTGCCACAATATATGAGTGTCCAACATTGAGAGCCAGAAAGCTACACAGCCACGCTTCCCATTCCCCCTGCCCCCCCCGCTACAACCTATGAACACATAAACAAAACTATGTAGGGGCGTGGCCAGCCGACCGCCGAGATGGGACTGTAGTCAGAGGAGCTCCGCCAGACCCCCTAACAAATAAACAAATAGAGGCTCTTTTCCCCCGAAAATTCCCCCTCCAAAGCACTACCCTAGACCCCAACCCAAGAGGAAATGGCAAACAAACAAAAATCCCAAACAGCCCAGGCTGTTACAAGCTATTCTCTCCTTGCGAAACTCAGAGGCGGCGGCAAGAAACCAAGAGGCCAGGCCCATCAGGCGCACATGCCCCCAAACAACTGCCCAAACGCAGACCGGCAAGAAATGCCAGCGCAGCCGGTGGCAACACTCATCCCCCGAGGGACATAAAGAACTTATGGCAGAAATGCTGCTGACCTCAACAAATCTCTAAAGGCGATGTCTCAGATCAGCAGTCACTGACCTAAAGCAAGAACTGACCCTAGTAGGGAGCGCAACGGATTAACTGGAGGCAAAATGGAGACCTCCACACAGGCCCAAGAATTAGCTGCAAACGAGATATTCCCGGCTCGTGGGCTGAGTTAGAAGTCTTCCGCGACTCCCTAGAAGATCAGGAAATCATCACAGAGAAAACATAAGAACTCACAGGCATCCCCGATCGGTATCTCCTCCAGGCCTTTAAAGACTTACCTCCCTGGCGCTCTTCACATCCCTATTGGAGACTTGAATCAGACGGAACCCTTGAACTGGACAGGCTCTCACCGCTCGTCCTTGGCCCTAGATCAAGATCCAAAAAGGATGAGAGACGTCATAGCCCAGCACTTCTAATTTTTCGGGCAAAAGAAAAATAATGGAGGTTGTCCCGAACCAAGATCTTCATCACACTTGAGGATCAGCCCAACTGCAACTTACAACATCTATCCATCAAGAACTGTAATCGCCCAAGATAGACCCCTACCCATACTACTGCGGGACAGCGGAGTAAAGTATAAATGGGCTTCCCATTGACTAATGTGGCGCAGCGCATGGAAGATGCTCTCAAATTAAACATCAAGAATATATGGAGCACTTTGCTAAACACTAACCTCACCCTTCCTGCCTATCAAACCGGAGACAAAGGACCCACAAAGAAGCCCCAACCAGGCCTCTGAAAGGCTGGCGGGACAGAGGGGGTCAGAGGATTAAGTAAAGAACTCACCCCACACTCTCAGGCGACATACAAAGGCACCATCCCCAAAATGACACAAAGACCCCACCTTACCCAGCACTGCAGGGTAGATGACTAGCACTGCCGAGTATGACTACAACAACCGACCCACCGGAGAGGAGAGACAGCTTTGACGAGGAAACACACCGCTCTCCAATCTTTCACAACCGCTTGCAACAACACCCACTTCACTTACCTGAAAAGTGAGACGAGGCTGCCGATCGCCGGGATATGGGGGACCAAGCATTCTGCGGTGGAGGGAGGGGGGGGGGGGGCGGCGGCCCGCCCCCCCCCCTTCTTTTTTTTTTTTTTTCTTCTTCTCTTTCTTTCCCTCTTTCCCTCGCCCGTGTCCCCTCCTCCCCCCGTCCTCTTGTTGGCTACCTAACGGCCTTTCTTTCCGGCTTCTTTTGGCCCCCGACCCTCCCGTGTGGGATCCCTTGAGGTGGAAGACCGGACCTTACCGGCCTTATGATCTCCCGAGCCCAGGTCGAACTGCTCCAGACAAACCGTGAGTACTCCCTAAAAAATCCCTGGAGAGATTGACGGTGCCGGACGGGTTGGGGGGGGGGGGTCACCAGGCGAGTTTGGAGGGGGGCGCACGCACGGCAGCTACTACGCCTCACCTGGCTGATGTTACGGTGTGGCCACGCCCGACCTGGACTAGCCCTTGGGCTTGGCCTTGTGGCTTGGGAGATGGGGTCGGGGATCTCCGTGGACTGGTTCTGCTGTAAGAAGACGGAACCCCCCCCGCCCTCTCCCCTCCCCCGGGTGCCCCCGCGCTTTCCCCTCGGCGAATACCATACCTCACGGCCTTGTGCCCGCCACAGCCGGGGAGGCCTTGACAGGAAGTAGAGACAACTAGACCGGGACATTAAGTTTGAAATTGCACACCCCTTGCCGCCCCATCTCGCTCCCAGGGAAGGACGTAAGACACGCATCCGGAGATAGAAGAGCGAGCACAGAGGCATAAACGTCGGGACTCAAGGCTGGGAATAAAGGGTGGGAAGACAAAAAGGGGAGAGTGATAAGAGGAACATAAGCAAGGTCCTCGCTGAAGGGATATAACTGCTAAACCAGAAACACGGCGCGAGCAGAAAATGGTGGGGGACACACACTTACATAGAGACGCACTACTATCCTACGATATCCAGATCCTTACACCCCCTCCGCCACCCTGCTCCTTGTCTACGCTCCATCATACCTCCCTCCCCCCCCCGCTCCCCCTCATCACCCCGTCCGCCCCCGTCCTCCCTATCCCCTCCCATATCCGGTCCGCCCCTCCCCCTCCCCATCCCCCCCTCTCCCCCTCTCCCCCCTCCCCCCCTCCCCCCTCCCCCTCCCCCTCCCCTCCCCTCCCCCCTCCCCCTCCCCCTCCCCCCCCTCCCCCCCTCCCCCCTCCCTCCTCAGCTCTCCTCTCTCCCCCCCTCCCCCCCCTCTCCCCCTCCCCCCCCTCCTCCCCCCTCCCCCCTCTCCCCCTCCCCCCGTCCCCTCTCCCCTCCCCCCCTCCCCCCCCTCGTCCAGACTGCTCCCCCCCCCTTCCCCCCCTCCCTACCCTCGCTCTCCCCCGACCCATGATACTCGCCCCCCCTTCCCTCACACCCCCCGCACACTACCGGCCATTCCCATCGACCCCCCTCTCCCACCTCTAAGAACGCCCCAGCCCACCCTATGACGCCTAAAGAACTTCCCCCCACCACAACACGTTGACACAACTACACTAAACCCCACCTCAAAGAGCACAATAGTACCCACCTAAAAAAGAGCTAACATAAAAATACCTCTGTTTAACACAAGGCGTGAGCCAAAAAACATCAGGACAATGTTAAACCTCCTTCAAATTGGTCCTAGATGTTATCTAGCACTAGATGATGCTTTGTTGTTAATTGTTTTTGAGTTTTTGTTATGATAATTTAAATTATTTCTATTATGTATCCAAAAATGTGAGATCCACTAGGGAGTGTCCTCCTAGACCAAAAAGTGATATGCCCTGGATAACGATATATGACTGCTCATGTAACAGGTACTAAAGAAACTAACACCATAGACCCCCCCCCCCTCCCTTTTCCCCCCTCCCCCCCCCCCTCCCTTTCCCTCCCTCCCCCCCCCCCTCCCTCCTCCCCCTCCCCCCCCCCCCCTTCCTCCTCCTCCTCTCCCCCTCCCCCCCTCCCCCCCTCCCCCTCCCCTTCCCTTCCCCTCCCTCCCCCTCACCCCCCCATCCCTTCCCCTCCCTTCCCTTCCGTGCTTACAAATCCTTCACACCCCCCAACCCCCCCCCCTAACGCCATATAATGCTTTCCCCCCCCTCCCCCCCCCCTCCCCCCCCCCTAAACAACCCTCTCCCCCCTCCCCCCCCTACCCTCCCCCCTCTCCCCCCTTTCCTTTCCCCCCCTAAAGTCCTGCCTCTCCCCTCCCCCCCCTTTCCCCCCCTCCCTTCCCCCCACCAACCATGGACACCCCCCTTCCCTCACACCACCCGCTGCACCCTACCCGGGCCCCCCCTCACCCCCCCCCCTTCTCCCCTACCCTCTAGAACGCCCCCATTCCACCCCTAGGACAGACTAAGAGAACTTTCCCCACCACACCACTTAGACAAACTACACACCCCCCCCAAATCACATAGTACTGCACCTACGAGAAAAAAGCTAACACATAAAATACACTCTGTTTAACACAGCCTTGATGCAAAACAAACTATCAGGACAATGTTAAAACCTCGTTCAAACTGGTCTAGAATGTTATCTAGGCACTGATGATGCTTTGTGTGGTGAAATGTGTTGAGTTTGTTATGATAGTTAAATATTGTTATTTATGTCCAAATGTGAGATCCCTAGGTGAATCCTCGCTCCTAGACAAAAATGTGATGATAACCTCGGATATATATAATATGACTGCTCATGTAACAGTACTTAATAAATCTAACTAACCCATAGACTCCCCCCTCTCCTCTTTTTCCCGCCCTCCCCACCACCCCGCCCCCCCCTCCCTTTTTTTCCCCTCCTCCCACGCCCCCTCCCTCCCCCCCTCACCCCACCCCCCCCCTCCCTCCCCCCCTCCCCCTCATCACCCCTCCCCTCCCCCCCTCCCCCTCACCCCCCCTCCTACCCCTCCCTTCCTCTTCCGTTTTACATCCTTCCCCCCACCAGCCCCCCCCCCTATGACGCCATATAATGCTTCCCCCCCCCCCCCCCACCCTGTGTTCCCCTCCCCCCCTCCCCCATCTAGTTACCACAGCAAAATAATATTTGACGGGGTTTCTAAATTGAATAAAGGTGACGAATGGAAGGAGCCACACCACAGTAGCTCAGGGTCTGTCCCCCCTCTGTCGGATCCAGACAACACCCGACCCCAGAAGGGCGCCCAATGCCCACCGCCGGTCCGCCAAACCCAGGCGAAACCATTTCAGGACCAAAACTGGGCCCTACTTCTATCTTTTCTCCACCTGCTGGTCCTGTCCCAGCAAATCTTTACCCCCCCCCCCCTCCTCTCTCCACCCCTCCTCCCCATCCCCAAGCAAACCCAAACCGCCACACCCCCCCTAGAAGGAGCCCATCCCAATAGGCGCCGCCTCAATCATAAGGTCTTTAGAATATAAAGACAAGTCTCCCCTAGTGGAAGGAGGGGACCCCAAACCCCCGAACAACTAGAAGGCCAACAATGGCCACTAAGCCCAATAAAATCCGTTCCTTGAACGTTTAAGGCTATACAGAATAACCGACAAAAAGGCTAGCTTTCATGGACATGAAAAAATCATGGAGACATTATTTCTTGCAGAGACCCCCCACTTCACATCACAAGACCCCCCCAATTTATTCAAAAATTCTTCCCAATGTGCTTTGTCATCATTTAGGTAGCAAGAAAGGGGTTGTGGCTATCCTGATCAACAAGGCGAACCTCCATTTAATCATGTCAAAACAACGGCGGACCCAGAGGTAGATTTCTCATGGTATATGGCTCCCTGCGGCCTCAGCAATCTTTTCTAATCAATGTGTACGCCCCAAACGAGAACAACAGAATTCCTACAAACTGTTCTTCGAAGGCGTTGACACCGGATATCGTTCATCGTAATAAGTGGGAGGAGGACCTAAACATTTTCTTAAAACCCCTCCGAGGACAGATCAACCCACAGTGGCCCCTCCCGTACAACCCACTCCCCGATCAAGGGAAAAGTTTAGGGACATCATGAGCGAATTCTCTTAGTGGATTTGGAGAACCCAACATCGGCCAGAAGGGACTATACTTTTTAACTCACGACGCCTCATCACCAGACTTACTCTCGAATAGACCCCATTTTACGACCCAAAAATGTGTTGGCGGCAGCCATAGATCAGACATTGGCTCAATCAACATGGTCGAGAACCATGCCCCGATCACCCTGACAGCTGTCAATCCCCTTTGAAAAACAACAACCTATGCATGGGAGTGAATGATTCACTACTATTAATCACCCACCGAGATTGAGAGGAGATAGATCCTCACTTAAGCACTATTTCTCTCCTTCTCCTCACGTGGGACCATTCTCCTTCCAGCATACCTATGGGAAGCCCATAAGGCACTATCAGAGAAATTTATTTCCATCGCATCCCACAGGAAAAAAGCCCCCAAACGCTAATTAAAAACTCACAGATATATAAAAGTAATAGCACGCTCATAAAGGAAATCCATCAAAAAAGTATACAAACCATTAATAGAGCTAGGAGCAAACTTAGACAAACCCAGCTGGAAAGACGTTGAAAGGCCCTCAAATGGACCAATCAACATATCATGACAAAGGGAACAAAGCTGACAGACTATTAGCCAGTAAATTAAGAGGATACAAAAAAGATCCCAGATAACGGCGATCAAGAGTATGTCTGGAGAAATTCAATATAGTGAAAGCAAAATAGCAGCAGAATTTACTAAATACTACACAGAACTATACAACCTAAAACTAAAAAAACGGCCGACCCGACCGATAGCGTCAGAAACTATAACTCATCTATTTAAATAAATGTCAACTCCCCTCCTACACTGACGGAGGAGGAAAACACAGTCCTCATGCTGAGATTTTCAAAGAGAACTGGAAAGGCGGTCAAATCACTAAAGCCATGCTCACTAGTCCTCCTGGCCCTGACGTTTTCACAAATGTCTACTATAAAAGATTCTTGCCAACCCTATCCACGCATCTGCTAAAAACATTCAACCATTTTATGGAAGAACCAAATCCCTCCAACAATGTCTCTAGCCAATTTGGCAATAATACATAGGAAGGCAGAACCCGATGCAATTTGGAAGCTACCGTCCAATCTCCCCTCCTCAACAGTGACTCAAGCTTATAGCAAAATTTTAGCAAACAGATTAAACCCAATATTACCGAGGTTAATCAACATTGATCAGGTAGGATTTGTTTCGGGAGACAAGCCTCTGACAACACCCGAAAAATAATCGATATTATCGATCATGTCCACCTCACTCACGCAACCAAAGCACTACTGTTAAGCTTAGACGCAAGAATCGTCGATAGAATACAGCAGCGGCAGCTCTTATTCGAGCAAAAGCCGCTGGCTGTATGCGGCTGGGAAGCGGTAGCCGCGGCGCGTGGCGGCGCACTGTGACGTCACAGTCACATGCGCGCCCGCTTCCCCCGTCTTCCCCGGCCTTCCCCCAGTCTTCCCCGACACCCCTGGAGATGAAATTAAGGTAGCGGGGGTGCGGGGAAGCAGAGGGGGCAGAGCAGAAGCCGGGTTCGGGGTCCGGAAGGGGGGGTTAAATTGCCCGCGATGAGGAGGGGGGGTGAGTGGGGGAAAACGCGGCGGGGCGCGGTTTATTACTGGCGGCACGCTGGGGCAGATCCCGGCATGCCGCCGGCATTTAGTGCAATATTATGTCGCTACTGTATACTGGCCATTTCTGGACCAGACTATGTGTAATTTGGCTTAAAGACCATACCGAGAGGTCCGTAGCGATATACCAAAATCCATCAGCAACGTAAAACTTACCAGCCCCCTATCTCCTCTCCTCTTTGCGCTAACGATAGAACCACTGGCTTCAGCAATACGACTCAATAAAGACATCCAGGGAATAGATATTGGAAATAGGCAGCATAAAATTTCTCTATTCGCAGATGATGTCATCTTAACCCTCTCCAAACCCCAAACCTCATTACCCAACCTTCAAAAAGAACTCCGAGACTTTGGAAAAATCTCAGGATATAAGATAAATAATGACAAATCAGAAGCCCTGAACTTAAGTCTGCCAGAGCCAGAGGTGAAACTCCTCAAACTAAACTTTAATTACCGTTGGAGTTCCTCTTGTATCAAATACTTGGGAGTTAAGATATCGAGGACCTACCAATCACTATATAAACATAACTATCCGACCTTGTTCCATAAAATCAAACAAGATTTGGAAAAATGGGGAGGATATCAAATATCATGGATCGGGAGAATGATCTCGGTCAAAATGAATATACTCCCTAGATTATTATATTACTTCCAGACTTTCCCGGTCCACATCCCTGGCTCAGAATTGAAAAATATTCAAAAATCAATCTTCCATTTTATTTGGCAAGGTAAAAAACCTAGAGTCCCCAGGTCAGTTCTCTTGGCTTCAAGGGGGAGAGGAGGACTGGGAGTTCCAGACATTACAAAATACTATCTGGCCGCACAATTGAGACAGGTGGTAGTCTGGAACGCAAGCCCAAATCAATATTGCTGGCTGGATATAGAAACGCAATATGCCGGAACGCCTTCACTGCCGGCTTGCCTTTGGTCCCTGAGCAGAGAGGACATGCAAAATAACAAATTCAAATTAGGCCCAATGAGACACACCTGGGAGACCTGGACGAAAAGCAAACTCAAGTACAAGCTCACATCGCCACAATCCCAACTCATACCAATCCACAGAAATCCGAAATTTCCACCTGGCTGTGAGCCCAGACAATTTGACCAATTTCAAACCAAAAACATTAAAACGATTGCCGACCTCCTGAGCCTCGGGAAGTTCCTGAGCTACCAAAATCTACAAACCAAGTATGACATACTAGGACTGAACGTGTTCAAGTACCTACAAATTCGGCACTTTCTCCAAACATTATCCCCAACATTGGAATTTCCCCGCGACTTTGCAGCGAAACAGATCACCAGAAAGGTCTAATAACACAAATTTGCACAGAGCTAGGAGGGACTACAGAAGTCCCCACGCATGACTACATGCTGCATTGGGCAGCAGAATTGGATATAGTTATAGACCGAGAGGACTGGGAAAGTATTTGGGAAAATGCCTCAGGAACTTCCATATGTACCACAATCAAAGAAAACATTTACAAAATACTGTTCCGCTGGTATCTCACTCCAGTCAGAATAAATCAAATCTACCCACTGGCATCCGATCTATGTTGGAGAGGCTGCGGTCAAAAGGGGGACATGGCCCACATTTGGTGGACATGTCCGGAAATTCAGAAATACTGGGAAACAACACAAAAATTAATAGAGGAGGTCACAGACCTCAAAATACCTGTTGAACCGCTGACCTACCTGTTGGCCAGGCCCCTAGACTATCTGGACCGACCAACAGGAAAATTAGTCTCCTTCATCCTCACGGCGGCTAGGTGTGCGGTGGCAGCCGCCTGGAAGAAAGTGTCTCCCCCCTCGAAACAAACAATAATAAGAAGGGTGCAAGAAGTAATGGACATGGAGAGATTGTCTGCTTTCCTTAAGAGGTCTTCTACCTCATTTACAGCAATTTGGGACCCATGGTACACCTATTTGGCGCATATAAGACGAAACGCCCCCTAACAAACTAGAAGCCCAATTCACATTAAAGCCCAAACCAGAATCACCAAGGTTCTGGGGATCATGACCACCCCCCGCTATACCCTTTGTACCCTCTCCTCCCTCCCCCCCCCACACCCTGCCCCCCCTTCTCTACTCCCTCTCTGTTTCCATACTCGCGCCTCCCTGATGGACTTCGTGAGATCAGGGAGGCGTTGAGCATTTTCTTTTCTCTTTTCTCTCAAGAAAAAGAAAAAAATGTACATTAGGCTGACATATTGTTTATACCGTACATACCATGTAATTGTTTAACTGCCTAATAAAAAAATTTTGGAAAAAAAAAAAAAGAAATCGAGAACGGTTATTATCTGCAACTCAGCGGTACCGCCATGGGCTCAAACATGGCGCCTGCATATGCCAATCTTTTTATGGATGTTTATGAACACACGCACGTACTACATGATAATCCATATGCTTGCCATATTAAAAAATACGTCAGATACATCGATGTGTTCACACTCTGGGATGTTACCGTGGATGAACTGCTGAAATTTGTCGAGAGTCTGAATAAGATTCCATCAACGATACGTTTTACACTGAACTATAGTCCCACAGATATTCCATATCTAGACACAGTGGTATATAAATCTGGAGGCGTGTTGGCTACTCAGCTGTTCGGTAAACCTATGGACAAAAACTCACTTTTACATGCATCCAGTCAACATCCAGTGCCTCTAAAGAGGGACCTTCTGTTTTCCCAGCTCCTTCGGGGAAAAAGAATCACCAGTGACCCAGATGCTGTGGAAGGTGCATTATTGTCTATGGCAGATCGTTTTACGGAGAGGGGCTACAGTGAAGTGGACATACAGGAGGCCCTAGCGAAGGTTAGGCTACCAGATAGGGACAGGCTCCTTGTAGCTCCAGTTAAAAAACCTCAAGCTAAATGCTTTAATGTCGTAAGCACATACATTACGGCTTCAAACTTTATTAAACGTAGAAGTAAGCATAATTGGCATATCCTATCCAATGATGATAAGATTGGAGCACTGGTTCAGGAGCCACCATTGTTTTGTTTCTGTCATGGCCCTTCGATTGGGGACCTTGCCACCAGCTCAGACCCCATTGAGAATTATGTGCAACCCGACACCTTGCTGGCTAGGGAACCTGGATCTTACCGCTGTCATCGCTGTACAAGCTGTCATGGCTGTGCAAACTGCCAGTTTGTGCAGCAGGGCCCAACATTCAATCAGCCACAGAGCGGGGTACCGGTACAAATTAAGCAAGTGCTAAACTGCGAGTCTAAATACGTAGTTTACTTTATCAGATGCAATTGCGGATTATATTATATCGGTAAAACGATTAGGATGTTGAAGGAGCAGATGGCCATCCATCTCTCTACTATTAGGAAAGCACTACAAAATACCTCGGACGATCAGGACTTGAATTCAACTGCAATCGTCATTTTGGTTGGGAACATCATTTGGACATTTAAAGGACTGCACTGTATGGACACTTTCTACTGTATTAAGCACCAGGTATCCCATATGGTTTTTGTATGAGTTTTGTGTATAGGTTGAGGAGATAACCTGCACTGTGGGACACCATAGGCTGCTTTATTTGTTTGTTTTTTAGTCATCACGTTCACCTGATATTGTATGTGCACATTATTTGATTGTAGAGTTAATTTTTTGTATATGCACACTATTTCATTTTAGGCACATTTTTAGCATTAGCTCATTATAGGTTAAGCGCTGTAGTTTTGGTGTATTAGTTAGTCATTTACATTATTGTCAATCTCGTATTTTAAAAAACGATTACTGTCCTTACAGCGTTGATGTGTAAATGATCATGTAATAAAATGTACAAAAGTATTACTTTCATTTGTCTACACCATTATTTAAGGTTATTAATGTACTTGTGCTCTTAAACGAGTTTGCTGTTTTTGTCTTTTTCCCAGAGGCATGCACAGTTGAAATACTCCTACACACAACTATTTTTTTTATATTCTTCAAATATAACGCTTAACAAACATTCCCAGCAGAATAAGGGAGTTAAAAGGGAATATATGATAGCATAGAATACAAAAAGGTCTCTTTTGCATCAGTTGTTTGTTGTTGGGTCATTGGAAAATCTGCTGCCTTTTATCAGACAGTTACAAAGTGGAGAGGGGGACGTGCTTTAATCTTCCTGCCATCTCTCACTGCAAAAGTGCCAACATGAAATATAGTATTGATATAGACAAGTCCAATTTACCACATTCTCCTGTGTAATTCATTTATACACTCTGAATCATATTTGCTATAAATCACCATGTACATGCACAGGAACTGTTCTGACAGGGCAGGTATTGTTCCAAACTAGAAAAGTGAATGATGCATGTTTTTTCAGTATATTTTTCTCCAGCACTTTCCTCACCTGATGCAAATGTTGATAATTGAGGGATCATGCGATGTATAATGGTAGTAAACCTTATCGTCAATTTATGGTTGCAATGTTTACAAGCATTAAACGGGTACACTTCTCAAAATAATTTCAAAATACTTGTGTGGTCTTGTAAGAGATGTGTGCAGAGTTACACTAAAATAGACTGATTAGGGTGAAATTAAAACATGGCGTTATTGAGCCTGTTCCTTTAAATTCTGTATAGCCTACGAAAACAAAATAAACAAACACCTACTCCACTTTGGATACAAAAGAGACAATATATGCCCTAACTATCTTTGACTGGTTAGATAAGCCAATTCCCAGTCCAAAAAACATAGAACAGTTTATCAGGGAGGAATATATATAAAAGTCTTATCTGACCATACTGGTCCGGCGGATTCCGTTTCTCCAGATGCAGACTTTGCAGTCCAGCCACTCACAGGAATATCAATCTTGTCTTAGTGTGTCTTGTAGTCAGCACAACCTTTGTGCTCAAGACATCATCTTCTCCTCATGTCAGCCCAGTTGTGTGCCAGGGAGTCTCTCTGTCTTGCAGTTTTTCACAGAAGGCTTTTTTACAGCTCTGATTAGCCAGGTGGAGACTGGTTAATTGACTGGCTGCAATTAACCAGCTCCCTGCTGGATTACTCAGAACTCTGAGGCAGCTTTATTTAAACAGGGATAAATCCCTGTTACAGGTCCTGAGGACCATATTATCTTATAGGGTTGCTACTTACAGTATGCTTTAATGGAACAAGCTTAATGCATCATGTGCACATTTTTTGGGAGTACTCATACTCCCAGTTCAAAGCTTGTAAGCCAAAACAAAGGAACACATTTACATTCACCTAGAACCATTACGACACGAAGATATCTCAATTCCATGTCCATACTCTTTGCAGTATATCTAGCCAAGAGTACACTATTGGTAATGTTCAAGAACAGTGCACTAAATGTTAAAGCTATTATTCCTATAATCCTTTTATTTAATTACTTAATATATATGTATACACATGTAGCCCTTGTAACCCCCCCCCCACCCCTAAGTGCGATAGGGGTGGGTATGCCATTATCTGCTACTTCTAGGTGCTGGTGCAAACCTGTAGGTAACAGGAGGGCTGAGCGCTCCGCGTGGTGTGGGGAGAAACAGGACAGGAGGGACAGGTTACCTGGGTCTCAGTTGGTGCAGCGCCTCCAGCCAGCAGGGATCCTCTGTGGATGTTCAGGGGATGGGCCCCTACTGACGTTCCTCCAGACAGTAACAGACAGTCTGGTCTTTTCTGGGTGGTTTTATTTCAGCAACATCTTAACAGCCACACAGGATATAGAGCATGCTTTCTTCATAGCTGTACTTCACCTCTCATAATTCTCCTGGTCAGAGCCCTGACTCAGGCCTAATTCTCTCCTCTCCCATCCCCTCATGGGTGGGAGGGAGAGGCTCCATTTTCTTCTCCTCTTACTCCATTCATTTGAGTCACTGAACAGATCAGAACTGAATTAATTTGGGAGGATTTAAGAATTTATCATCTTTGGGGAGTGTCTCTAACTCTGACTCATAGCAAGCCAGAGCCGGATACAGATTGGCTCACACACAGACAGGGTGTGTTCCAACCAGTATCAACCCCTCAGATTGACATCCTCAGAAGTTGCTAGGACCACCCTTGAATACTGATACATCATTCAAGGCTGTAATACAAACACAGGCCTAAGTAAGGAATTAACCTTTCCACTGCCTGCACTAACAGGACTGACAGAGGAAAGGCCCAGGGATAAGAAGTAGCTGCCGGAAGGTTAGGCTATACACATGTAACCCCCTTCCCAAAAGCACCCCCCTTCCCCTCCCCCCTCGGAAGATTTGTGTGTTACGAGTGTTTTGGGTCTTATCTGTCAGCTCAAAGCAGACCAGAGCCTCTGCAGATGTAGTAGGGAGCTTGGGGTGCAGGGGTCTCAAGTTGATGCAGCTCCTCCATCCTGCAGGACTCAGCCAGGGGCAGAGATTCATCCCTACAGGAACTTTCCTCTAGCAAGAAGTACTCTGGAGTACCAGCAACAATGCAACTTGTCTTTTATTCAGGGTCTCACAGCACAAATACATCCTTACAACATACATAGTCCTTCTCCTCCATAAGGCATTCTGGCCCAGTGGTATCCTTCCCTCCCCTACAGGGAAAGGCAGAGCAGCCAGAGCCCTGGCAACTCTCTGTACTCAGACACACCTCACTCCCTAATGCGTAAGGCAGAACAGGACTCACTCCGAACTCTCTTCCCCCAGAGGGGAGAGAACAGAACCAACTAGGGAAGGGGGCCCTCACACTTTATAACTGGGGAGGGGTTAATCCCTCTCCCCCAATATCTGGGCAGGCCCAGCTGACATCACAGGCCTAGTCATCGCACCCCCTTACATGTGACTCCAACTGTCAGGCTCCTGCACCTGCACTTGGCTACTTAGTGTCTCTTGGTTAGCCATCTCACATGCAGGCCCATGCTCAAGAGACTTAACCCTAGCACTGCCAGAATTTACTAGAACTGACAGTACTAGGGCAGAGAAATTCAGTAGCCAGGGGCGGCTTGGTTACAGAGTCTCAGGCAGGCCCATGCTCGGCGGTGATGATGTCACATCCAGCTGCACCGGAAGCACATTACCCCGCGGCACACCTAACAGGGCTCCGCCTGGCTCCTCGTTTGGCAAGGACACAGCGGACTCCTGTTGGGCAGAAGAAGATGTCGCCTCACCCAACTGAAGGTAGGGGATGTCATCGGATCTTGTCTTTTCCTCAGCGGTCAGGTCTTTGGCAGCGCCGACGTCTTCCTTGGGCGTGGGCTCCTCTGGACCTCCTGCAGCACCACGGCCTTCAGGACGGACGCCGCGGGCTCAGGACTCAATCGCAGGACACTGGTATCTGGAAGCTGTGTTCTTCATCAGAAGTAGAAGATGGCAAGGACACTGCCTCCGAGCTGCGATGTCGGGGCGTCAGGCACCCCCTGGCAGTAATTGGCACAAAGGCTTGCTCCAGCACCACCAGAGGAGACGCACCCAACACCCCCGGGGCAGTCAGCTCACCCTCCAGGCACACCGACACCGGTTCCGGTCCTGGAACCGTTGGGACTTGGACTGCTGGAGTCATCTCAGCAACCGGAACATTGGAGCTTGGACAAACGGGTATCCAGGTGCACGGGCTCACAGGTGGCCCTGAGAAGTAGAGATTAGCATCGGCCACATTCCACGACCATAAGGCCTGGTCGTAGGCTGACAGAGATCCTGGCATAGGGCAGACCGCAGGGGCCACACCGTCTGGTGTGGAGGCCTGGTCGATCGGCTGAAAGGCATTCAACGGTGGTACAGGGCTGACAGGCCACATATACTGGGTCCTGCAGTTCTTGCACCGCGCCGTTATACTGGCATCTCCCCCAGGAAGTCTGCAGTTGGGACACACATCTCAGGTACTGTCGTCCATAAACGGAGACCACCAGATAGCCTCTTGGCGGCAGAGAATAATTTGTTAGGTCTAGCTCTGACATGATCTTTGATCAGAGATCGATGAGGTAGGAAAGGTAGAATGAGGCAGAGGATTAGCAGCAGCTCTTCACTCTTCCACAGCTCCGCAGAACTTAAGTCCAGCAGGGTGTGGCAGCTCCTCCCATAGCAAAAGACAAAGTCCTGGATTGGTGCAGGGTTGTGGCTCCTCCCCTAGGTGGAACACAAAGCAAGGGTAGGACGGACCAAGGAGTGACTTGGCTCCGGCTGAGCCAGTCACAGAGATGGGCGGTGTCAGGTTTTGCCACCTAACAGGATGCAACTACTTTTGCAAAAGTGATAACAGGCTTGTGCAACCCACGTGGTCTTGTGATTTTGGCGGGAATGCCATTTTGACTGCGCAATACTTGCCAGGTACTCCGTTTTAAGCACACAACAATATACCACGAAATAAAGTTACATAGGGTCCCTGGTGACGCCTTAGGGGCCCGTTCCTCACATTCGACTTGTAGAAAACTCCAGAATAAAGGTGCACAAGGTCCCCCAGCCTACTTGAGAAGAATGGTGGAGCACTGCTAGAAAAAAATAAATAAAGGGCTGGAGGCTTGTAGCAAGTTAAAAATGCTTTAATCTAATGCATCAGTAGACCGGGCTACAAAACTACTGATGCATTAGATTAAAGCATTTTTAACTTGCTATAAGCCTCCAGCCCTTTATTTTTTCTAGCAGTGCTCCATCATTCTTCTCCACTTGGATTTACCTACACCGGAAGGAGGGACGCAGTATCTATCTGTAAGGAATCCGCTCCGCAGTTTACTGGTTGCCTTACCTTGCAGACTTTGTGCAGTCCTGGAGCACTCTCCTGATGTTTGCTGCAGCCTGGATTCACTCACCAAAGCTATACACACTCCCTCTGGTATCTACTGCAGCTTGTGCAGCCTATCACTGCAACCTAGCACTTGCATTCATTCATTGAGCAGTACTTCACACACCCCCCTCCGGGGGATTGGCCCGCTGGCCTTTAAGTATTGTCTTCCCATAATGCTCCCGCCGAGCATACTCCTCCTGGATGTCACTATCTTTTTCTGCCGCAAGCCCTCGCTTGTTCCTGTCTCTCATGCTGAAGCGGAGTATCTCCTTGTTGTCTGCAGCTCCAGGTTTCCTAGGCCGGCTGCTATATTCACGCAGCGGTCTGCTCCAGTCTCCTGTTGTGTAGCTGAGTACTCTTCTTGTTCACTTCAGCTCCTTGTTCCTGTGACCGGCTGCTATAGTCACGCGCGGTCCACTCCTGTTCTCCTGTGCTGAAGCAGAGGTTTTCGTCCCTGCGCCCCTCACCTCCTGGATTCCTGCACTGAAGCGGATGTTTCGTCCCTGCGTTCTTCATCTCCTGGATTCCTGCACTGAAGCGAGGGTTTCCCTGTGTATCTTCAGCTTCCTGGTTCCTGGGGCCTACTCTTTCCCTAATATAGAGAGGCCGTGTCCTGGTTCCTGCCTGAGACAGAGGATTCCCTAGCCCGCTCAGGACTCTTGCGCTGTAGCACTGGTGCACCCGTGCAGCAAAGCGGTGTGCTACTCTGGTCTGCCTACCATCTCCTGTGACCAGTACCATGGGCCATGGTCGTCGCTCGCGCAGAGCCAACCTCGCGCTCCTAAGCTGAAGCGGGGCTCTTCCTGACTACCTGTTGCCGAACTCTTTGCCTGAACAATGTTTATCCTGATGTCTCCTGTCCTGACCCTGGCTTCTACAACGACGACGCTGTCTTCTCCAATCTGATCCTGCGACATATGACTACACGAACTGCGCAATCCGATCAGCCTGCGCGGTCCTCAGGTCGGTGCTTTTACAACCCCACCTAATCCTCGCGGTCCGGTCCTGGTTTGTGGCGAGCAGAACCCTGACAGTATGCTCGGCCGCACAAACTCGGACCGCCCTGTGGTGAGGGTTGGTAAGTTTCTGTCTGAAAGCCTGTCCCAGCCTGTAAACCAGTCCCAGTGTGAATACCAATTTCTATGTGAGATAATACCCCTGATTGAAGATCTGATTGTGTTTGTAGGTTTAACCCCTTTGCAAAACAAATGCCGTAATGATCTCATGATGAAGGTTTACCGCCTCCGGGACTTAAAACAATCGCTGGCCGCTTGTATTTGCTTTCCTGGTTACCCTTTAACTTGGGAAAATGTGTACCCTTTAGAATTGGACGACGCCCAAAAGGAACTCTCTTCCCTGGCCTTGTCTTTAGACATTTATATAGCAAAAGAGGACCCTCTCCTCATGTTGGCTGATGCCCAAAAAACACTCCATATCCTTTCCATGACATTGGACATTTGCATAAAGGAACAGGATCCTCCCCTCGCCAGCTTCGCTGCCGCTTGGCTGTATCCTTGGTCTACCACGGATCCTTGCCCTGAGTAGTGAAATAGGTGAACAAAAGAAAAGTGCGCAACAACAATATATAAATAACGTGATGAATGTGATACAATTAAATAGGTGACCTTGTGTATAGTATGAATATTTATGGAGCGTCTGCAGCTGTGACACCAGGGATGGCTCTGGTCCCCCCTAAATGCACACAAAAAAACAAGAAACACAGCGCACAACGCTCATAGTGCATTAAATGATATCTTTAGTAACCAAAATAAGAAGGTAAGTATTGTGCGTACATAAAACAAAATTTAAACAAGCATTTCAGGGTTATTGTTACCCAAGCACCAACGGACGCCTGTGATGGTCTCGTGGCTCTCCTTCTCACTCCAACAACCTCGATGTAGGGCCTGGAAAATCTCCACTCCAAACGCTGGTGTTTTGGCCTCTCGCCTTTGGGAAAGGCTAGTGCAGCTTCAGCAGTCCAGAAAAAGACCTCCGCTTATATGCGTTGTGCCTGTCACTGCATAAATCTCGTGTATAACGGAGCAGCGGAGTACACGCGGTCTTGCGTCCTGGTCGAGAGCTTCTTCCGGGTCTGTGACGTCACAAGATCGCGAGACTTCGTCGCAAGTCTGCAGGACACCGGATCAGTTCTCTGGGAGTGTTGGCGATCCTCGTAGAAATGTGTGCTTATTCCACAATGCCTCCAAATACCTGCTCTTGCTGCTGCCACTGCTGATCTTGTTGATCTGTGGGTCGGTGTTCTACTGGTTGGGGAAAAGTTCCTTGCCCTGAGTGTATGCCCGGGTTCCCTGACACCAATGATATGTTTTCGTTAACCCCTGCCGATCAGTCCTGTGAGGTCCCCCTGGAGAATACATATGTTGCTCTACCCAGCCCTAATGTTCTTGTATCAGAGAATAAGTTCATTAGTTCTCCTATTTCTAGCTCAGAAGTCCTTTCTCTAGGTCTTGAGGGTTTTCCAGCTTTAACCCCTGCCGAGCAGTCCTGTGAGGTTCCCCTGGAGAATACATATGTTTCACTAGCCAACACTAAGGTTCTACTATCAGAGAATAAGTCCCTTTGTTCCCCTATTTCTAACTCCGAATCTGTCACTCCAGCTCTTGAGGGTTTTCCAGCTTTAAACTCTGCTAGGCAGTCCTGTGCGCTTTCCCCGTCAGAGAAAGAATCCCTAAGTTCTGTTCCCAGGGTCATTTCTGTATTAACCCCTGAGGGGCAGCTCTCTGAGTTTCCTTTGGTAAATCCCTGTTCTCTGTCAGCCATGGTCACGCCCCTAGCTTCAGAGGAGAGATTCCTGGTCTGTCCTAATACAGAGAGAAGATTACCTATGTTTTACTCTCAGGCATTGTCTGCATTAACCCCTGTAAATTCTTGCTGCCTCCAAGTTAATGCCTTCGTTTTAGCCTCAGAGAATGAGTCCACAAGTCAGACAGCAGAGGTTGCATTGAGGGATTCCCATAACCGTACGGAGTCCCTAGATATTCTTTGCTTATAAAATCCCCTGCTTCAGCTCAATGTTTCCGCAGTTTCGTCTCCGAGACTTCGGCTAAAGTTCTGGTTCCTGATAAATGTATTCAGAGTCAGGTTTTTCCCTAAGCTGCTCGCAGAGTTCCTTCTCCCGGTGTTTTCGCTGAACCAGCCTGTCGCCCACATAGCTGTGATCCCTTTCAGCGCATAGTTCCCACATTATGGAGTCTGCAGTAATTTCTGGTTTCCCAGACATTCATTACCAAATACCTACTTCAGAGACCAGTACAGTTATGATTCACCCCCGTGTACTGTCTGAGTTCTCCTCCTCTTTAAGCTTAGGGTTAAAAGCATACAGTAGTCTGTATGTCCCTCCTGGGGTTCATATTATGTTCCCAGGAATGTTTGCTGATGCACGGTTTTCTCCCCAAAGTGACGCTTTTTCATATAGATTAGTAAAAAGCTTGTTAAAAAGTAACAACTCAATGTCCCCAAGACCCATGGATGGTCCTGTCTGGCCGCAGTTCTCACCGGGGGGTGGGGGTACACTAAGGACTAACCACGAGTCTCTGGACCACGACTCTAACCCCAATCCTAGACGGTTCAGCAACAATTCCCGGTCCCCCAACTCTAGGTGTGCTCATGTTCGCCCGGAGGTCTCGCGTGAAGGGGGGGGGTACTGTAAGGAATCCGCTCCGCAGTTTACTGGTTGCCTTACCTTGCAGACGTGTGCAGTCCTGGAGCACCTCTCCTGATGTTTGCTGCAGCCTGGATTCACTCACCAAAGCTATACACACTCCCTCTGGTATCTACTGCAGCTGTGCAGCCTATCACTGCAACCTAGACTTGCATTCATTCATTGGAGCAGTACCTTCACACCCCCCTCCGGGGATTGGCCCGCTGGCCTTTAAGTATTGTCTTCCCATAATGCTCCCGGCCGAGCATAGTCCTTCCTGGATGTCACTATCTGTTCTGCCGCAAGCCCTCGCTTGTTCCTGTCTCTCATGCTGAAGCGGAGTATTCTCCTTGTTGTCTGCAGCTCCAGGTTTCCTAAGGCCGGCTGCTATATTCACGCAGCGGTCTGCTCCAGTCTCCTGTGTTGTAGCTGAGTACTCTTCTTGTTCACTTCAGCTCCTTGTTTCCTGTGACCGGCTGCTATAGTCACGCAGCGGTCCACTCCTGTTCTCCTGTGCTGAAGCAGAGGTTTTCGTCCCTGCGTCCCTCAGCCTCCTGGATTCCTGCACTGAAGCGGATGTTTCGTCCCTGCGTTCTTCAGTCTCCTGGATTCCTGCACTGAAGCGGAGGTTTCCCTGTGTATCTTCAGCTTCCTGGTTCCTGGGGCCTACTCTTTCCCTAATCTAGAGAGGCTGTGTCCTGGTTCCTGCGCTGAGACAGAGGATTCCCTAGCCCGCTCAGGACTCTTGCGCTGTAGCACTGGTGCACCCGTGCAGCAAAGCGGTGTGCTACTCTGGTCTGCCTACCATCTCCTGTGACCAGTACCATGGGCCATGGTCGTCGCTCGCGCAGAGGCCAACCCCGCGCTCCTAAGCTGAAGCGGGGCTCTCCTGACTACCTGTTGCCGAACTCTTGCCTGAACAATGTTTATCCTGATGTCTCCTGTCCTGACCCTGGCTTCTACAACGACGACGCTGTCTTCTCCAATCCTGATCCTGCGACATATGACTACGAACTGCGCAATCCGGATCAGCCTGCGCGGTCTCAGGTCGGTGCTTTTACAACCCCACCTCAGCCTCGCGGTCCGGTCCTGGTTTGTGGCGAGCACAACCCTGACACTATCCAGGACTTGATGATTTGTGAGTTTATTGAATATGTTTCTACTGCAGTTTATATTGTGTATGGCTATATTACAGTACTTGCTCATGCCTAGGGATTGAGGTGTGCTGTCCCATTAGTGGGTGTGGGGTGTGCTCTCTTCATTGAGTGTCCATTTCACACACTCACTTTGGGGCTTCTATACCATTATGGATATCCCACACTATGGCTATAAAGTGAGCATTTAAGCCTGTTTATTACACATGCATTCTCTTCAAGTTAAACTCTCTCCTGGACTTTAATGCTATATTGCAAATATCACCCAAACATTAGTAGCACCTATCGGGGATTCATTTCCCATATCTACTGTCCCCCAGCCTACAACTGAAAGGGGCCCGTCCCTTGTTGAAATGAAATGCGGGGTTCACGCTCCCTGGATAAATTTCCCCCAGGGTGCGCCCCCAAAAGCACAGTCCGGGTACCCATAGTCCTTCGTTACGCTGAAATACTTCTGGCCCCAGATTTTCCTTATGGAGTAGCAGCTTGAAGGGTTCATGCTCCCTGGATTTCCCATTGGAGAACGCCCCAACATCTGGTCAGTAATTGAATGAAGGGTACACGCTCCCTGGATACATACCCTCAGGGTGCGCCCCAACTTACACAGTACGACGTGAACAGGTGCACATTTGAATGTTCCAAACCAGAAATAGTGTATTATTACACCCACAGTTCTGTGACCTTTAATTCACTGGCAAGAGTGCACGCGCTTTCTTCCAAATGTCTGAGGAAATGTTAAGCTGCACCACATTCTGCTTTGTTAGATGTGAATATCTTCTGAATGTGGAGACTATTGATGGTAAGACAGCAACATGCCTGCAGTGGGAAATTCCATCCCTGTTTCAAACAGTATTAATTTTTTTTAACAATAATACAGATATATAGCTATATAGATATATATCATCGTCGTCATCCCTTGTTGACTCACTGCTTGATGAAGGCCTCCCCAACTTCCAAGACACAGAACTCCAGCCAAGAACAGGATTTCAGCATAGTTTTCAGTGTTGGACTAGTGGGTTCTCCCCCACCCCTCTCAGAGGTACTGTGAGCTGCACAGATTGCTGCTTCAAACAAGCAGAGACATGTATACGTAATTAAAACTTTTATTTTATTTCAAAGTTTATATTTGCAAACTAGCAAAATTGTAACCTAAAATGCAAGGTGCGTTTTGCTGCTCTTCATTTTGCCTTTTCTCTTTCCTTATGTGAACCTATTACCGAATAGGTGCCCAGACCAGTGTTGTGTTCTTATCAGTGGACGCGAAGGAACCATGCCTTTTTTATCACTTACTGTACCCCTTTTAAGATGTAAATCTGTAAAAAAAAAATTGAGATTTTTTTTAATAATTATTTAAAAAATAGTTATAATTATTTATACATAAAGCACATTGTTTTATCCATTAAACAGACCGCTATTCTTACTTGCGGTCATTCTTAGTATTACACCTTTGACTCTAAATTAATTTTCATTGAACTTTTCTTTCCTATTATATTAAGCATATCCCAATTATATTATATTTATTAGCCCTTTCTACAAATGATGCAAATATATACAAAAGCGATACATTGCATACATTTATATTGCATTTACAGTAAATGTATGTCTCATCCTGAACATAGTGTATGCTGGATATATACATAATACAAACACAAAACCAATCAACACCAGAACCCAAACAAAAGCAAGCACTGGGGAACATGACACTAATTCATTTATTTATTTTCTCTTATATTTGCAACCCATGAAGAACTTTGGGTACAACATTTAACATTACCCCAACAACTTACTGATGTTAATATTTGTTTTAACTTCTGAATAATTTTTTTTCAAAAAGCCCATCCAAACAACAGTGCCGACTACCATTAATAATCTTTAATGTTTTTGTTAGGAACCACAAACTTATTTTTTGTACTATCCCCAGAAGGAAATGTACACAGATACTTATGTAATCAGCTCAATGCACAATTATGCTGATCATGTTTCTGTTTTCCACAGTTCTCCCCTTGAAGTAAAAGTTTCAAAAGGATTGGTTGTGTGCTACTGTATGCTGGTTTCCTTGAGAATACTTAGTACTGTATCTCCAAGCAGCATTCTCTCTTTGCTCATCAAAGGTAGAAATCATTTGCAATTACACATCAGAGATGCAGGTGATCATAGACTGTTAATAATGGATCATTCGATTTTGTGGCAAGTTGACATTCATTATGCACAACTGTGGGAAGTAAAGTTAGATATGGACTGGAAAAAGGCAGTTCATCAAAGGAAATCATTGTGCCCAAAACTGTGCTCGTGTTTTTCAACTATCATACAGTTGTGTGAAAAAGAAAGTACACCCTCTATGAATTCCATGGTTTTACATATCAGGACATAATAACAATCATCTGTTCCTTAGCAGGTCTTAAAATTAGGTAAATACAACCTCAAATGAACAACAACACATGACATATTACACCGTGTCATGATTTATTTAACAAAAATAAAGCCAAAATGGAGAAGCTATGTGTGAAAAACTAACTACACCCTTACTGATTCAATAGGAAAAAAGATACTAAGTAGCAGACAGGTACTGCTAATCAAATGCCTTTGATTAATTGATCATCAGCAAGTGTGACCACCTCTATAAAAGCCGAAGTTTTAGCAGTTTGCTGGTCTGGAGCATTCAGGTGTGTGTTAACACAATGCCAAGGAGGAAAGACATCCGCAATGATCTTAGAGAAGCAATTGTTGCTGCCCATCAATCTGGGAAGGGTTATAAGGCCATTTCCAAACAATTTAAAGTCCATCATTCTACAGTGAGAACGATTATTCAAAAGTGGAAAACATTCAAGACAGTTGCCAATCTTTCCAGGAGTGGACATCCCAGCAAATTCTCCCCAAGGTCAGACCGTGCAATGCTCAGAGAAATTGCAAAAAAAACAAGAGTTACATCTCAGACTCTACGGGCCTCAGTTAGCATATTAAATGTTAAAGTTCATGACAGTACTATTAGAAAAAGACTCAACAAGTATGGTTTGTTTGGAAGGGTTGCCAGGAGAAAGCCTATTCTCTCTAAAAAGAACATGGCAGCACGGCATAGGTTTGCAAAGTTGCATCTGAAATAACCACAAGACTTCTGGAAAAATGTCCTTTGGACAGACGAGACCAGACCAATGTGGAGATGTTTGGCCATAATGCATAGTGCCACGTTTGGCTAAAACCAAACACAGCATATCAGCACAAACACCTCATACCAACTGTCAAGCACAATGGTGGAGGGGTGATGATTTAGGCCACAGGATCTGGGAACCTTGCAGTCATTAAGTCAACCTCAAACTCCTCTGTATACCAAAGTATTCTAGAGTCAAATGTGAAGCCATCTGTCCAACAGCTAAAGCTTGGCCGAAATTGGGTCATGCAACAGGACAATGATCCCAAGCACACCAGCAAATCTACAACAGAATGACTGAAAAAGAAAAGAATCAAGGTGTTGCAATGGCCCAGTCAAAGTCCAGACCTCAACCCGATTGAAATGCTGTGGCTGGACCTTAAGAGAGCTGTGCATAAACAAATGCCCACAAACCTCAATGAACTCAAGCTGTTCAGAAGAGTGGGCCAATGATCCCACAACGATGTGAGAGACTGATATCCATACAGAAAATGATTACTTCAAGTTATTGCTGCTAATGGGTGTTCTACAAGCTATTGAATCATAAGGTATACTTAGTTTTTCACACATGGCTTCTCCATTTTGGCTTTATTTTTGTTAAATAAATCATGACATGGTGTAATATGTCATGTGTTGTTGTTCATCTGAGGTTGTATTTACCTAATTTTTAGACCTGCTAAGGAACAGATGATTGTTATTATGTCCTGATATGTAAAACCATAGAACTCAAAGAGGGTGTACTTTCTTTTTCACACCACTGTATATGGCCTCTTGGAGATGCTTAGTGGTAAGAACACTGCCATTGATAGCAGATGAACCTGGTTGACATCCCAGTGTCAGCTCATCTGATGACTGTAGTCAACTCACTTTATCTCACCAGATTGCAAGCTTTTCTAGCCAGGAATGAATTATTTCTGCAAAATTATATGCGCTATCCGTACATTGTAGACTCTAAATAAGCAAAACATGATATCTATTTAATTATTATGTCCCCGGGTTTAAAACAGTGCTTGTTATTTCAGGTACAAAATAACAGAATTTATTTTGAATAGGGACAGTGATTACCAGCACTTGTCATACTGTACCCCTTTGTTTTTGGCAAGTCCAACAGGAATTGTATGCTACTGCTACATGATGGAAGGGAAGAAAGCATCATGGACCAAGAGAGAGTGCAGAGAATGACAGCAAATTAATACAGGGGTGGAAAATCTCACTTATGAGGAAAGGTTAGGTAAATTAGATTTGTTTACATTAGAAAAGAGGGGATGGATATGATAACTACAGATGCATCACCGTTATCCGACTATTTCTCGGGTTGAAATCCTTGGCACACCTAGGCTTGCCGTGTGAATTCAGAAAATTTTCACGCTGTAAGGCGCGAGTTTACTGGTGTTTTGATCGATTGCAGAAATTTAAATGTAGCGTTCAAGAAACTCAAGTGGGCGACCGTGAGATATTGTCTTAAAAATCTAATTGCAATGCAACCTGTCTTTTACTGTATTCCCATACAGTACGTCAAGTGTGTGTAATTGTAATTTGGTGATTAAAAACATGAACACACCAAAAAGTATTTTTAAAGAATTAAATGTTTTATTTGTACAGGATAATAAAGTAAAAATGAATAATAAAAAAATACAACGTCGCCTCTTCTTCAAAATGTCAAATGTTTATTCTGTGCATGCGTGTGTCACAATAGAACCTTGTTGAAATGCATATGCGTGTCATCGCATTTCTGTGCATGCATGTCACTATGGAATCTGGTTGAGAATAAAATTACTGTACAGAAAGATACACTACTTGCATGAATTACAGTACATGAATTACTGTACAGTACATTACCTCACGGTGTGGTTAGATGTCTACAGTAGTACTGCTGTCATTGTATCTAAACAGTAAAAACAACTTTTATTTTCTAGCTTTATACAGTACTGTATATACTGTAGTGTATGTCAATGAGATATTTATATATATTTAAATGACATTAGTACTTTATGTATAGTACAGCTCAGCCCCATTATAGCGCGGTCATCAGGGGCCACCCGATCTGAACGCGCTATAACCGGGGTCGCGCTAATTTTTTAAAAAATGGCCGCGAGCGCCCGATCAGGAGGAGGAAGGAGGAGGGGGGAAGAGGTGGAGTGAGGCGCTGGCAGGCGCACATGTCCCCCGCAGCCACCATACTTCCCCTTGCACTTCCCCCAGCAGCCTCAATTCTACCAGCACCGATCCCCCCCCCCCCCCCCATCCCCGCCAGCAGCCCGGCACCCCAGCATCCCAGCACCCCAGCAAAGAACCGATCCCCCCCGCCAGCAGCCCCGCACCCCAGCCCGGCACCGATCCCCCTGCCAGCAGCCCCGCACCCCAGCAGCTGACACCGGAGGTAGGTGGCTGTGTGCATGCTGTTAGTGGGCTGTGAGTGTGCAGTGAGTGTGTGCTGTGTGCAGTGAGTGAGCTGTGTGTGCTGTGATTGTGTGCAGTGTGCTGTTAGAGTGTGCAGTGTGCTGTAAGTGTGTGCAGTGTGCTGTGAGTGTGTGCAGTGTGCTTAGAGTATGTGCAGTGTGCTGTGCAGTGTGTGCAGCGTGCAGCGTGCAGTGTGCTGTGAGTGTGTGCAGTGTGCTGTTAGTGTGTGCAGTGTGCTGAGTGTGTGCAGTGTGTTGTGCAGTGTGTGCAGTATGTGTGCAGTGTGTGTGAAGTGTGTGTGCAGTGTGTGCAAAAAAAAACAACCTCCCCCCCCTTTTTTTTTTTAATTTCGGGGTCCATGCTCAAACCGCGTTATAAGCGGATCCGCGTTATAGCAGATCGCGCTATAACGGGGTTTGCTGTACTACTGTAAGTGTATCTAAACAGTAAAAGCAACTTATTTTCAAGATTTTTATATATATATATATATAATTTTATATATATATAAAATCTTGAAAATAAGTTGCTTTTACTGTTTAGATACACTTAAGTAGTAGCAGCAACCCGTTATAGCGCGATCTGCTATAACGCGGATCCGCTTATAACGGCGTTTTGAGCATGACCCCGAAATGAAAAAAAAAAAGGGGGGGGAGGTTGTTTTTTTTTGCACACACTGCACACACACTTCACACACACTGCACATATATATATATATAAACCAACTGTAAATATTACTGTATGCTCATTTGCATGTCTTAGACAGGTCTGCAACCCTGTCTTTCCCCATTATCGCCCAGCATACAGTGCTCCCACTGCAGCAAGGGATTCTGGAAATTACATGCAAATGAGCAATCAGTCCCACCTTTTGTCTCAAGCTCGTATTACACAAGCAAATCCTCAAGCCAATGCATGCTGTTTTAAACACAGCTTTTACACACACATATATATATATATATATATATATATATATAGAAATATATTTATATATATATATTTATATATATATATATATATATATATATATATATATATATCAATGAGATATTTATATACAGTATATTTAAATGCCTTTAGTATAGTAGTAGTATAGTACTACTGTAAGTGTATCCAAACAGTAAAAACATGAACACACCAAAAAGTATTTTTAAAGAATGAAATGTTTTATTTGTATAGAATAATAAAGTAAAAATGAATAATACAAAAATAGAAAGTCGCCTCTTCTTCCGAATTTACAATCTTGTCTTTTTCTTCTTCACACTGGCCGGCTCTTCTTGGACATCTTGGTCTGTAGAGAAAGAGACAATATTTAATATTAACAATTGCACCTTACATTATGTAATCCTGAGTCTTTGGGGGGTTGGGGAGAAAGGACATGGCATGGGGTACAGTACTTTACTGTACATTATGGCTAGAACAGTTATGTGTTCTATTCTGCTCACCTATTTGTACAATTGATGCTTTGCATATTTTGGAATCATGGTGCAAGTAGAGGAAATAATGCATATATTACCAAATTGATCCAAGAGATCAAAAAAGACCCTCCAAATATGCACTCTTATGATTAGTTATTTATACATGACTTGGACAGCTAACTTGTGGTTTCTCATTATGGCTACACATGAAAATATTATTAAACGATGACTACAGTACATTATTAAATCCTCAGGTTTTTTGGGGTTGGGGGAGCAAATCATGCATGGCATGGGGTACAGCACTTAACATTAGGACTAGGAGTTTACATTTGGTGTTTGGGGGGGAAAGGACATGGCATACACGGATTTTAGCACAGTGTATTACAGATGCAGCAACGAGTATCTGAACACTTGCCTTGGAAAATCTGAGACAATCTCCCAGTAATGCTGCAACATTTCTGTGAAATTTCTGAAGCCAGACTAATGGCCCATCGGATTAACACAGCGGGGGTTCTTGCAGTCCCGTTCAGTTTGAATGGGACTGCAAGAAACCTCTCTGTGTTAATCCGTTAGTTAGTTAGCCCCCTGACGAAGTCATCCGTGACGAAATGCGTAGAGTGTTTTTGGAGACGCTAGTGCAGCAGCTGGTGATTTTATTGTGTGAAAGCAGAAGAGCTAAAGAGGAAACCCCCAAACAGCAGAGGGCAAGGGAAAAGCCTCAGACCCACACCGTGAGGTGTAAGGAGAGCAGGAACCAACCTTTGGAGGACTGCCTGTAGCCGGAGGAACTACAGCTGAGTGACACATGGTGCTACAATTATATCCGGTATCCTGAGAGACCAAGCAGTTTGTGCAGTGAGAGAGGCATTACATTTGCTAAAGAAGCTCCATTTGGATCCATGCTGCAGTGTTGGGGTTTTAGTATATCTCATACATGCCGATATTATAGCTCTGTTTGTGAGTGCACATTTTATATTCTTTCCAGTCCTATAAAATTATTTTATACTTTAATACAGTAGGAGTGCGCCTGTTTTTTCTTTGTCTTTTTGCCGATATCTTTTTGGGTTTGGTGATCCTTATATTCAGGCTGCAAGACTCCGGAGGACCGTGTATTGGGACTGGTTTATTCAAAAATATAATTCTTATATATTTTTGTGTTTTTTTACACTTTTTGCATTTTTTATATTAAGGTGGTATTTATATGTTACATTATTGGTGGTTTATTAGTATTACATTGTGATATTATTAGTCTGCTCTCACTCCAATATCCCATTGGTCAGTGTTAGCTTTAATTTAGTCAGTAACAAAAAAAGACGGTGTAAACAGCGCTAACAATAAATAATTACTATTAAAATAATCACTGGCAGCCAGGTAAAAACTGACAGTACAGTCAGTGAGAGAACACAGGAAAAAAGGAAATACCGGCGCCACAAAACAATATATAGAAAGTCCAAACCATATGGTGTACAGTCCAAATGAATCCTAATATAGCTGGTGAAGAAAGGATCTCATGTCCATGAAGTGCAATATATGAAAAGAGAAAAAAAAAAGGAACAAATTATGGTGCAGTATGCCAACAATGATAGCTAAAAACAGACAAACAAACTACACAAGACAAACAAGACAAACAACCAAAAACACTCTAGCAAGGCTCAGTATAAGACAAAGCTAATTTATTACTGGCTAATAAAAGTGGATAAAATCACGCCTCCGGAGGGGTAAAATTAAAACCCTACTCACAGAAAGCTTGAAACAAGCAGGCAAACAGACAGGAATCGTGCTGGAGAATTTCCAAGATGGCGACCGGAGCGTCCTCTCCGGCGTCCCCACGTGACAGGGGTGGAAGGCGAGTCTCACAAATCGCGGGATTTCCGGGCGGATTTGACGTCACGCCACACGATAGTCCCCAACACTGACTTTCTCCTTCACTTGGCTCCCACAGCTACAACACGGCTCCACTCTCTGTACTGCAAACTGCTTCCACAGACCAGTCTAAAGCTCTAAAGAACTCAAATCTTCCCGACGCGTTTCGTGCGCATGCGCGCACTTCTTCAAGGGATATGCCAACCCCTTGGACTGGATGGTATAAATACTAACAGTCCTTTGTTCCAATAGGTTGATTAGTAATTGTAATAAGTTTAACCCCATGTTGGACATATTCAGGGTGGCATATAGATAAACCAATGCTAGACAATAAAGACAACCATAAAACAGATACATATAACAACATTAATACATAAAAACACATAAAATGGTAAAAAAATAAATATTAGGAGGCAATTAAATAATAGGATCAGAGAAAAGCTTTCAATTCAAAGTCTATATTTAACCCTTTAGGGGAGAGAGTTTTTAGTTCACGAGTTCCAGTGGGGGTTCACAATTTCCACCTCCGGAAAGATATGCTCTCTTTCCTTCCTCCACTCTAAAAAAGAAAAGTTGGTTTTAGGCGATGGCGTGGGAGAGGTGTAAGGAGGTGTCTCAGCATCACTTTCAGATTCCTATGTCGGGACAGCAGTGTATATCTATTGCTGACCGGAAAGGCATTAACTGAGGTTCAGTGCCAATTATTCATACCTTCCTTCGCTCTTTTTGTTGCAAGTAAAGATTTTTGTCATGCAAAGGGGCTTTACAGGTATAAATGGGGTTGGAACCAATACATTGGTAATAGGTTTTTTGGGTCATTCCTTAGATCCTTATGTACAGATTTGCTCCTTGCGGCCTTAGACTCTTTAGTTCCTAATTTGGATTAGATTTCTTATTTTCCACTTTGGTAACATTAGTCTCCTTAGATTTTTTTGCCCAATCTCTTGACAGCCCGTATCGTAGTCCTGTTGTCCTGAAGAACTTTTGTTGTTTAGTTGGACTATCTCTAATTCTGCTGGTCCAACCTCTTTTTGATGGTCGGTTTAGTGTGAGCAGCTCAATGTTCCTTATATGGATCAAGCTGAATTTCATTTCTAAAATATGATCATCTAGTTCAGCTAAGGTCTTTCTTCGCTGATGCACCAAAAGCTTCATGAGAGCGAATGAACACTGATCTAGTATTTCATTCCACTCTTTCATGAAAACCTCATTGATGGCATCAGCGGTGGGTTTTTTAAAACTAAGACCCTTGGGATACGGTGATTTTCCAAATACTTGACTCAGTGTGGTGGCCTCCCACCAGGTTTGCTTTCTAACATGAGGGTTCTCTCTAAAAGAGCAAGTATTGGTTGAAAGTCATCGGTTGTATTTTCAATAAATTGGACTGGAACTGGGATCGCTTAAAAATATGATCAACGTTGACAATTCTGCGTGATCTCAAAAATAATGAACTATTGTACAATAATAAAGTGCGTATACACAGCAGCTAACACAAAATGTACAAAAAAAACCAATAACAAAAAAAGAGCGGTGTAAACAGCGCTAACAATAAATAATACTATAAAATAATCACTGGCAGCCAGGTAAAAACTGACAGTACAGAGTGAGAGAACACAGGAAAAAGGAAATACCGGCGAACAAAACAATATAGAAAGTCCAAACCATATGGTGTACAGTCCAAATGAATCCTAATATAGCTGGTGAAGAAAGGATCTCATGTCATGAAGTGCAATAATGAAAAGAGAAAAAAAAAAAGGAACAAATTATGGTTGCAGTATGCCAACAATGATAGCTAAAAACAGACAAACAAAACTACACAAGACAAACAAGACAAACAACCAAAAACACTATAGCAAGGCTCAGGATAAGACAAAGCTAATTTATTATGGCTAATAAAAGTGGATAAAATAACGCCTCAGGAGGGGTAAAATTAAAACCCTACTCCAGAAAGCTTGAAACAAGCAGGCAAACAGAAGAATCGTGCTGGAGAATTCCAGATGGCGACCGGAGCGTCCTCTCCGGCATCCCCAGTGACAGGGGTGGAAGGCGAGTCTCACAAATCACGGGATTCCGGGCGGATATGACGTCACGCCACACGATAGTCCCCACGCTGACTTTCTCCTTCACTTGGCTCCACAGCTACAAACACGGCTCCACTTTTTGTATTGCAAAACTCCTTCCAGCAGACCAGTCTAAAGCTCTAAAGAACTCAAATCTTCCCGACGCGTTTCGGGCGCATGCGCCCACTCTTCAAGGGATATGCCAACCCCTGGACTGGATGGTATAAATACTAACAGTCCTTTGTTCCAATTGGTTGATTAGTAATTGTAATAAGTTTAACCCCATGTTGGACATATTCAGGGCGGCATATAGATAAACCAATGCTAGACATAAAGACAACCATAAAACAGATACATATAACAACATTAATACATAAAAACACATAAAATGATAAAAAAAAAAATATTAGGAGGCAATTAAATATGATCAGAAAACGTTCAATTCAAAGTCTATATTAACCCTTTAGGGGAGAGAGTTTTTAGTTCAAGAGGAGGGAGTAGGATTACAGCAAGCCAGTGAGCGTGAAGCATACTGGATATATGACACTCTTTTAGTTCATATATCCAGTATGCTTCACGCATACTGGCTTGCTGTAATCTACTCCCTCCTCTTGAACTAAAAACTCTCTCCCCTAAAGGGTTAAATATAGACTTTGAATCGAGTTTCCAGTGGGGGTTAACAATTTCCACCTCCGGAAAGATATGCTCTCTTTCCTTCCTCCATCTAAAAAAGAAAAGTTGGTTTTAGGGATGGCGTGGGGAGAGGTGTAAAGGAGGTGTCTCAGCATCACTTTCAGATTCCTATGTCGGGACAGCAGTGTATATCTATTGCTGACCGGAATAGGCATTAATGAGGTTAGTGCCAATTATTCATACCTTTCCTTCGCTCTTTTTGTTGCAAGTAAAGATTTTGTGTCATGCAAAGGTGGCTTTACAGTATAAATGGGGTTGGAACCAATACATTGGTAATAGGTTTTTTGGGTCATTCCTTAGATCCTTATGTACAGATTTGCTCACTTGCGGCCTTAGACTCTTTAGTTCCTAATTTGGGATTAGATTTCTTATTTTCCACTTTGGTAACATAGTCTCCTTAGATTTTTGTTGCCCAATCTGCTTGACAGCCCGTATCGTAGTCCTGTTGTCCTGAAGAACTTTTGTTGTTTAGTTGGACTATCTCTAATTCTGCCTGGTCCAACCTCTTTTTGATGGTCGGTTTAGTGTGAGCAGCTCAATGTTCCTTTATGGATCAAGCTGAAATTTCATTTCTAAAATATGATCATCTAGTTGCAGCTAAGGTCTTTCTCGCTGATGCACCAAAAGCTTCATGAGAGCGAAATGAACACTGATCTAGTATTTCATCCACATCTTTCATGAAAACCTCATTATGTGCATCAGCGGTGGGTTTTTTAAACCTAAGACCCTTGGGATACGGTGATTTTCCAAATACTTGCTCAGTGTGGTGGCCTCCCACCAGGTTTGCTTTCTAACATGAGGGTTCTCTCTAAAGAGCAAGTATTGGTTGAAAGTCATCGGTTGTATTTTCATATAAATTGGACTGGAACTGGATCGCTTAAAAATATGATCAACGTTGACAATTCTGCGTGATCTCAAAAATAATGACTCATTGTAACAATAATAAAGTGCGTATACACAGCAGCTAACACAAAATGTACAAAAAAAACCAATAACAAAAAAAAGCGGTGTAAACAGCGCTAACAATAAATAATACTATAAAATAATCATGGCAGCAGGTAAAAACTGACAGTACAGAGTGAGAGAACACAGGAAAAAAGGAAATACCGGCGAACAAAACAATATAGAAAGTCCAACCATATGGTGTACAGTCCAAAGAATCCTAAATAGCTGGTGAAGAAAGGATCTCATGTCCATGAAGTGCAATAATGAAAGAGAAAAAAAAAGGAACAAATTATGGTTGCAGTATGCCAACAATGATAGACTAAAAACAGACAAACAAAACTACACAAGACAACAAGACAAACAACCAAAAACACTAAGCAAGGCTCAGGATAAGACACAAGGCTAATTTATTATGGCTAATAAAAGTGGATAAAATAACGCCTCAGGAGGGGTAAAATTAAAACCCCTACTCACAGAAAGCTGGAAACAAGCAGGCAAACAGACAGAATCGTGCTGGGAATTCCAGATGGCGACCGGAGGTCCTCTCCGGCATCCCCAGTGACAGGGGTGGAAGGCGAGTCTCACAAATCACGGGATTTCGGGCGGATATGACGTCACGCCACACGATAGTCCCCACGCTGACTTCTCCTTCACTTGGCTCCACAGCTAAACAGGCTCCA
Organism: Ascaphus truei; assembly: GCA_036426205.1. Taxonomy (NCBI): domain Eukaryota; kingdom Metazoa; phylum Chordata; class Amphibia; order Anura; family Ascaphidae; genus Ascaphus; species Ascaphus truei. Next base: position 155,610 of record WSYH01000745.1, read on the forward strand.
CTTCTCTGCTATGAAAATCCTTCCACAGACCAGTCTAAAGCTCTAAAGAAACTCAAATCTTCCCGACGCAGTTTCGGGCGCATGCGCCCACTTCTTCAAGGGATATGCCAACCCCTTGGACTGGATGGATAAATACTAACAGTCCTTGTTCCAATTGGTTGATAGTAATTGTAATAAGTTTAACCCCATGTTGGACATATTCAGGGCGGCATATAGATAAACCAATGCTAGACATAAAGACAACCATAAAAAGATACATATAACAACATTAATACATAAAAACACATAAAATGATAAAAAAAAAAATATTAGGAGGCATTAAATACTCGATCAGAGCCAAACGTTCCCTAAAGGGTTAAATATAGACTTTGAATTGAAAGCTTTTCTCTGATCTTATTATTTAATTGCCTCCTAATATTTATTTTTTTACCATTTTATGTGTTTTTATGTATTAATGTTGTTATATGTATCTGTGTTATGGTGTCTTTATTGTCTAGCATTGGTTTATCTATATGCCGCCCTGAATATGTCCAACAAGGGGTTAAACTTATTACAATTACTAATCAACCAATTGGAACAAAGGACTGTTAGTATTTATACCGTCCAGTCAAAGGGGTGGGCATATTCCTTGAAGAAGTGCGCGCATGCGCACGAAACGCGTCGGGAAGATTTGAGTCTTTTAGAGCCTTAAGACTGGTCTGTGGAAGCAGTTTGCAGTACAGAGAGTGGAGCCGTGTTATAGCTGTGGGAGCCAAGTGAAGGAGAAAGTCAGCGTTGGGGACTATCGTGTGGCGTGACGTCATATCCGCCCACCCATTATTTGCGCACAGTTTACACCATGCCAATATGACCAATATGGAGATTATTTGCCAATAAGCAGTCAATTAGCAACCTAAAAAAAAAAGCACCAAAATACAAAATTAAATCAAACCCAACACCAAAACATAACAATGTAATAAAAGTCCAAACCATAGGTGTACAGTCCAAATAAATCCTATTATAGCTGGTGAAGAAAGGATCTCGTGTCCATGGAGTGCAATATATGAAAAAAGAGAAAAAAACAAATGTGGTGCAGTATGCCAACAATGATAGCTAAAACGACAACACAACTACACAAAACAAACAAGACAACAACAAAACACTCTAGCAAGGCTCAGTATAGACAAAGCTAATTTATCACTGGCTAATAAAGTGGATAAAATCCCGCCTCTGGAGGGGTAAAATTAAAACCCTACTCACAGAAGCTTGAAATAAGCAGGCAAACAGACAGGAATCGTGCTGTAGAATTTCCAAGATGGCGGCCCGAGCGTCCTCTCCGGCGTCCCCACGTGACAGGGGTAAAGGCAAGTCTCACGAATCGCGGATTTCCGGGCGGATGTGACGTCACGCCACACGATGGTCCCCAACGCTGACTTTCTTTCCTCACTTGGCTCCCACAGCTATAACACGGCTCCACTCTCTGCACTGCAAACTGCTTCCACAGACCAGTCTAAGGCTCTAAAAGACTCAAATCTTCCCGACGCGTTTCGTGCGCATGCGCGCACTTCTTCAAGGGATCCTTGAGAATTGATCCTTGAAAGGGATCAAGGGATCCTTGAAGAAGTGCGCGCATGCGCACGAAACGCGTCGGGAAGATTTGAGTCTTTTAGAGCCTTAACTGGTCTGTGGAAGCAGTTTGCAGTGCAGAGAGTGGAGCCGTGTTATAGCTGTGGGGAGCCAAGTGAAGGAGAAAGTCAGCGTTGGGGACCACGTGTGGGCTTGACATCACATCCGCCCGAAATCCCGCATTCGTGAGACTTTGCCTTCCACCCCTGTCACTGTGGGACGCCGGAGAGCACGCTCCGGCCGCCATCTTGGAAATTTCTACAGCACGATTCCTGCTGTTTGCCTGCTTATTTCAAGCTTTCTGTGAGTAGGTTTTAATTTTACCCCTCCGGAGGCGGGATTTTATCCACTTTATTAGCCAGTAATAAATTACTTTGTCTTATACTGAGCCTGCTAGAGTGTTTTTTGTTTGTTTGTCTTTTTGTCTTGTGTATCCGCCCGGAATCCCGCGATTGTGAGACTGCCTTCCACCCCTGTCACTGGGGAGCCGGAGAGACCTCCGGCGCCATCTGGAAATTCTCCAGCACGATTCCTGTCTGTTTGCCTGCTTTTTCAAGCTTTCTGTGAGTAGGGTTTTAATTTTACCCCTCCGAGGCATTTTATCCACTTTATTAGCCATAATAAATTAGCTTGGTCTTATCCTGAGCCTTGCTAAGTGTTTTTGTTGTTTGCTTGTTTGTCTTGTGTAGTTTTGTTTGTCTGTTTTTAGCTATCATTGTTGGCATACTGCACCATAATTTGTTTTTTTTTTTTTCTTCATTATTGCACTCCATGGACAGAATCCTTTCTTCACCAGCTATATAGGATTATTTGGCTGTACACCATATGGTTTGGACTTTTATACTTGTTTTGTTGCGCCGGTATTTCCTTTTTCCTGTGTTCTCTCACTCTGTACTGTCAGTTTTTACCTGGCTGCCATGATTATTTTATAGTATTATTTATTGTTAGCGCTGTTTACACCTCTCTTTTTTTGTTATTTTTTTTTTGTACATTTTGTTTAGCTGCTGTGTATACGCACTTTATTATTGTACATATAGTTCATTATTTTTGAGATCACGCAGAAATGTCAACGTTGATCATATTTTTAGCGATCCATTCACAGTCCAATTTATTGAAAATACAACCGATGACTTTCAACCAATACTTGCTCTTTTAGAGAGAACCCTCATGTTAGAAAGCAAACCTGGTGGGAGGCCACCACACTGAGTCAAGTATTTGGAAAATCACCGTATCCCAAGGGTCTTAGGGTTCGTAAAAAACCCACCGCTGATGCCATAATGAGGTTTTCATGAAAGATGTGGATGAAATACTAGATCAGTGTTCATTCGCTCTCATGAAGCTTTTGGTGCATCAGCGAGAAAGACCTTAGCTGCACTAGATGATCATATTTTAGAAATGAAATTTCAGCTTGATCCATAAAGGAACATTGAGCTGCTCACACTAAACCGACCATCAAAAAGAGGTTGGACCAGCAGAATTAGAGATAGTCCAACTAACAACAAAAGTTCTTCAGGGACACAACAGGACTACGATACGGGCTGTCAAGAGATTGGGCAACAAAAAATCTAAGGAGACTAATGTTACCAAAGTGGAAAATAAGAAATCTAATCCCAAATTAGGAACTAAAGAGTCTAAGGCCGCAAGTGAGCAAATCTGTACATAAGGATCTAAGGAATGACCCAAAAAACCTATTACCAATGTATTGGTTCCAACCCCATTTATACTGTAAAGCCCCTTTGCATGACAAAAATCTTTACTTGCAACAAAAAGAGCGAAGGAAAGGTATGAATAATTGGCACTAACCTCATTAATGCCTATTCCGGTCAGCAATAGATTACACTGCTGTCCGACCATAGGAATCTGAAAGTGATGCTGAGACACCTCCTTACACCTCTCCCCACGCCATTCCCTAAAACCAACTTTTCTTTTTTAGATGGAGGAAGGAAAGAGAGCATATCTTTCCGGAGGTGGAAATTGTTAACCCCCACTGGAAACTCGAGTTTGTTTGTCTGTTTTTAGCTATCATTGTTGGCATACTGCACCATAATTTGTTTATTTTTCTCTTTTTTCATATATTGCACTCCATGGACACAAGATCCTTTCTTCACCAGCTATAATAGGATTTATTTGGACTGTACACCTTATGGTTTGGACTTTTTATACATTGTTTTGTGGCGCCGGTATTTCCTTTTTTCCTGTGTTCTCTCACTGACTGTACTGTCAGTTTTTACCTGGCTGCCAGTGATTATTTTAATAGTAATTATTTATTGTTAGCGCTGTTTACACCGTCTTTTTTTTTTGTTATTTTTTTTTTTTTTGTTAAGCACCAAAACTACACAACAATGAAATCAAAATAAGTCCTAAAACAACACAACAATTAAATAAAAATAAGCCCTAAAAATACAAAACAATGAAATCAAAACAATAACCAAAAATAAAAAATATAATCAAATGAAAACAAGCAGTTGCCAAAAAATGCATTGCTTGTCACTGTATTTATCTATTGCCCAAATGGGCATAGATAAACACATTGGCAGTCAATGGACAACCTCAAAAAAATAAGCAATGAAAAAAAAATACAATCAATGTTTTTCTTACTTTTGACATCTTCACCCTCCAAGTCCGACTGCAGCAGGAACTTCTTGATCCTCGACGCAATGCTCCTCAACCTTTGGTAAATTCTTCTGTTCGTCTCTTCTTTCTTCAGTCTTGAGTCTTCTCTTCTGTACTTGTAATCCAATCCATTGTGCGGATGTGGTTCCATCGGCTTCTTAAACTCAAATAAGATGGTACAGGCCTTATAAAAGGCCTGTGATGTCACATTTGAGTGTCAGATAGTACACCCTCAATGGATGTCTACCATGTGACAGGGTTCTTTTATTTTTTTTTAGAATGTGACGTCATCTTAAAGGGAGGTACGTCACAGCCTTAAAAAAATGGCTGTCTACACATGGTACTACAACCAATCAGATTGTGAGATATACCATGTGAGGCATCACATGGTACACAACCAATTCGATTTGTTTAAGTACCATGTGATGGCAGCCATTTTTTTAAAAGGATGTGACATCATCCCTTTAAGATGATGTCACATCCTTTAAAAAAATGGAAGCTGTACTTTTAGCAACACTGCATACACAGTATAATGGGCCTCATAGTGTTAGGGAAGCAGGACCAAAGGGACTGACATCTGTCTTTATTATGCCTTCACTGTCTTGATGCATAATTTTTCATTATATTACTGTTTTGCCGAGGATTTTATGGTCTATCCATTTATATTCTAGTTGAAGCTGAAAATCGACACATTTTATGTAGAAAAGAATTTGTTTGAACATTGTAGCTGTATTTATGTTCTAGTTTGTCCTTTAACAATTTCCGTTGAACTAGAATGCAGTAAGTTATTACTTCCAATTATGTCCTTGCATTTTATGCATTCCATTTAAATGTTGTGCTCTGATACTGCACATGATGCATGTTCAATCACACTGCACAACATATGACGCAGTACATCAACTGGCATTTTAGATTGATTTATAGTTAGTGATATCAATATGTGGACTAGCATTAGAGGTCTTTGTAGATGTAGTCGTAGGTCAATTGAGTCTTTTATTCAGAAGTGCAAAAAAGTTCAAGAAAAAAAAATACCCTCTAGTACTGTATGTGGGGGTTATTATAAATTAGTATGAATTTCTTTGTGTGATAGTGAGAAGATTACTGAACTATGGATGGTGAGCACTGCAGAAATGTTACAATAACACTTCATTACAATGAGGAGATGGATATGCATTATAGTTGGCCCGTGTTCTTATTGTGCCCATTTTCTTTTGAAACCTACATATGACTATAATTTAGTACCAATGTCCATTTTACTTTCAGTATGTGTTTTTAACATTTATTTTGAGCAATAGCAATGATAATTAGACAATGATCGTCTTGATTGAGAAAACTGCTGTTGCAATTATAATATGACGAAAGTAAAGTAGGGAAATTATAGTTATTCATCCTGGTTTGAAGCAACCGATCTGATTGCTCCCAGCTAACGTATCTGGATTCAGCATCCATATCAGTGGTGGAGGGATTTGTGTACTGATTATGGATTGGAACAGTTCCATGCACATCATGGATTTGTTTTTTTTGTGCTGTGGTGATGGTGGTTTCCGTACATATGTTTATTCAAGTTGTAAATTGTTTTCTTTTATGCCTCATCAGTCTTTTGTCTTGTTAGATTACAATCTGTTCTCAATAATCAAATTTGAAAGAACGTTGATAGAAGTATATGATTTTGTTAGCGTATTTTTACATAAAATTTTTGTATCTCCTATTGTTTTAATTTGCTGCTTCTTTAAATATTAGAGCTGATTTGTTTTCTTGGTGTCTATGTGGCACTTGCTTGGTAGAATGACCTCACTGATATCCATCATAAAACAGCTACTGAATATGTCTCAGAGCAGGGGAGCGCAATCTTTTTTTTTTCCAGTTTCGAGCTGGAGATACTTTTGATTCCAATGATCCTTACACTCGATAATAAAATTTTATTTTAACCAATCAACAGGTACACAAATAGGAAACATATAGACAATGGTATTAAAATCCCCAGCTAGAGAGACGGCTAGTGACGGGGTGAGCTGGTATCCAAATATAGCCTATGCTCGTAGGGAAAGGTATCCCATAGGTATATAAGGTATAGAAGGTACATAGGGTGGATAAGCACGTATATATAGATACACTAACAGGCTTCATATACAAGTAGAATTGCCTAGTTATTAATTATAACCACCAAAAGTAGCGCATATAAGGTACATAGAAAGGTTTCTTCTCCATATATGTATCTTCCTCACTATATCAAAGGACCATATACATTCATCACTAATGGATGTCCATATAGATACTCGTGTATCTTATGGCCATGAGAGTTGGTATACCTCAAAGGAGTGATCTCACAAAGTGGCAATATAACCTACAGGTCGCATTGGTATAATACTGATAGCATATTTACCTTCGTATCCATGTAGGTAAGGTTAAGGAGAGAAACCAAAGTAAATTTCTATGTCCAGCGCTATACTACCTTATCTTCAAGCCCCATACACACAGACAGTCTCTTCCTGGTGTACGTCATGCGTCTGAAGTCACCATGCCCCGACGTGAAACGTACGTCGGGGCATGGTGACGTCAGACGCATATGAATATAACAAACAGGGGGTGCCCAGTGCTACATCCAAATGACAAAACATACATTGTAATAATTACAAGAAATAATGCTTCAGTACTAATAATAATGCTAATACTAATAATAATAAAATATGTTTTCTGGGGGAGGTGCCACAACCTCCATACAACTGATTCCAGTCAGAAATTAATTAGCACACACAAACCCAGCAAGCTCAAACGCCCAAACCCACCTAATCTTGACTTTATGTAATGCCACATACAGTGCCACTGGGCTGTGGCAAGTGAATATAACAAACGACAGGGGGTGCCCAGTGCTACATCCAAATGACAAAACATACATGGTAATAATTACAAGAAATAATGCTTCAGTACTAATAATAATGCTAATAATAATAAAATATGTTTTTTTAGTTAGATATTTTGTCCAAAGCATCATAAGCCTGCACACCAAATCGTCAAGGTAAACCATAATAAGTGCAAGTCCTACACTACACTGCATTCTGTTTCCTATACCTCTGTATGAGGGGGAAGTACCATAATAGATTCATTACCTGCAGCAATATGAGAAGATCCACCATTAATAAGGGGGAGGTGACGTAAGCTCTGGGGGAGGTGCCGCAACCTCCATACAACTGATTCCAGTCAGAAATTAATTAGCACACACAAACCCAGCAAGCTCAAACCCCCACACCCACCTAATCTTGACTTTATGTAATGTCACATAGAGTGCCACTGGGCTGTGGCAAGTGAATATAACAAACAACAGGGGGTGCCCAGTGCTACATCCAAATGACAAAACATACATGGTAATAATTACAAGAAATAATTCATCAGTACTAATAATAATGCTAATACTAATAATAATTAAAAAAATATATATATATATATACAGGCATACCCCGCATTAACGTACGCAATGGGATCAGAGCATGTATGTAAAGCGAAAATGTACTTAAAGTGAAGCACTACCTTTTTTCCACTTATTGATGCTTGTACTGTGCTGCAATCGTCATATACGTGTATAACTGATGTAAATAACGCATTTGTAACAGGTTCTATAGTCTCCCCGCTTGCGCACAGCTTTGGTACAGGTAGGGAGCTGGTATTGCTGTTCAGGACGTGCTGACAGGCGCATGCGTGAGCTGGCGTTTGCCTATTGGGCAATATGTACTTACTCGCGAGTGTACTTAAAGTGAGAGTCCTTAAACCGGGGTATGCCTGTATTACAATTTATTCGTAAGTATTTATGGAATATGTAATGCATGTACCACTTATGAACGCAACACTCAGTCATCTCATTATTGTTGGCATACTGCACCATAATTTGTTCCTTTTTTTTTTCTCTTTTCATATATTGCACTTCATGGACATGAGATCCTTTCTTCACCAGCTATATTAGGATTCATTTGGACTGTACACCATATGGTTTGGACTTTCTATATATTGTTTTGTTCGCCGGTATTTCCTTTTTTCCTGTGTTCTCTCACTGACTGTACTGTCAGTTTTTACCTGGCTGCCAGTGATTATTTTAATAGTAATTATTTATTGTTAGCGCTGTTTACACCGTCTTTTTTTGTTATTGGTTTGTTTTGTACATTTTGTGTTAGCTGCTGTGTATACGCACTTTATTATTGTACAATATGAGTTCATTATTTTTGAGATCACGCAGAAATGTCAACGTTGATCATATTTTTAGCGATCCCAGTTCAGTCCAATTTATTGAAAATACAACCGATGACTTTCAACCAATACTTGCTCGGTTAGAGAGAACCCTCATGTTAGAAAGCAAACAATGGTGGGAGGCCACCACACTGAGCAAGTATTTGGAAAATCACCGTATCCCAAGGGGTCTTAGGGTTCGTAAAAAACCCACCGCTGATGCACATAATGAGGTTTTCATGAAAGAGTGGAATGAAATACTAGATCAGTGTTCATTCGCTCTCATGAAGCTTTTGGTGCATCAGCGAAGAAAGACCTTAGCTGAACTAGATGATCATATTTTAGAAATGAAAGTTCAGCTTGATCCATATAAGGAAAACATTGAGCTGCTCACACTAGAACCGACCATCAAAAAGAGGTTGGACCAGGCAGAATTAGAGATAGTCCAAACTAAACAACAAAAGTTCTTCAGGGACAAACAGGACTACGATACGGGCTGTCAAAGAGATTGGGCAAAAAAATCTAAGGAGACTAATGTTACCAAAGTGGAAAATAAGAAATCTAATCCAAAATTAGGAACTAAAGAGTCTAAGGCCGCAAGGAGCAAATCTGTACATAAGGATCTAAGGAATGACCCAAAGAAACCTATTACCAATGTATTGGTTCCAACCCCATTTATACCTGTAAAGCCACCTTTGCATGACAAAAATCTTTACTTGCAACAAAAAAGAGCGAAGGAAAGGTATGAATAATTGGCACTACCTCAGTTAATGCCTATTCCGGTCAGCAATAGATATACACTGCTGTCCGACATAGGATCTGAAAGTGATGCTGAGAGCACCTCCTTTACACCTCTCCCCACGCCAGTCACTAAAACCAACTTTTCTTTTTTAGAGTGGAGGAAGGAAAGAGAGCATATCTTTCCGGAGGTGGAAATTGTGAAACCCCCACTGGAAACTCGACCTCCTCCAAACTACAAAAAAAGAAAGACCGAGTCCGAGGGAGAAGAGGAGATACTAGTAGAAATCGGATAAAGAAAAAAGTGGAATATCCGAATATTTTCAATATTAGTCAGTATCAACTTACTGATATTGAAAAGAAGGTACTTAATAAGGGTCTCAAATTTGCTCCTGTCTGTGGACCGAATAGTTTCAACTTATTTATTGACGTCCACAAATTTGCCCGTAAACTTGCCCTAAAAAAGTATTTTGCCAGGGATGCTATATCTAACCAAATAAATCCAGCTAGAGAGATAAGCAGCACAATAGCATCTCAAGAAAGGATTTTTAAGAAAACATCCACCTTTTACCCTAAGTTTGCCCAGGGGCATCTGGTGAGTAAAAAACAGAGAAAATACTGTGCGCTACTATCTAACCCAAAATTTAGAATATAAATATAGTGCAGTGACTAAACCACATAAATAAGTGACCAAGAAATAAATCACAATAACCACAGTGAGGGTGTATATATGAAGAAATTATATCACATAACCGTGTATTTGTAGAGGCGTCTGCTGCTATAAACACAAGGGGTGGCTCAGCACCCCCCACACTCTAAGAAATGGAAACAAAAGAAACAGCGCACAACGCCAAATAGTGAAGCAAGTAATGCTATATATTAGTAATTACAGGGTAATAAATCTGCGTACATCAAAACAGTGGAATAGGTGCATTTAGTGTGTTTCACACAAGTTACCACTCAGCAACTGTTGTCAGAAGAGTCTGCAGCTTGCTTCTCTCAGCGGGGGCGCTACGTTGGTTCAGGAGCAGGATTAATGTCCAAAACCCCTCATCCCGCAGTACATCGCTCCCAAGGGGATTTCCCTTTACAGCAACCACGCTCCGTTGCAGGTATTGGTGCTTGGTGAGACCGCTCGCGCTTCCAAGCCGTCTGGTGCAGCTCGTGTGTCTCAGCGAGCAGATCCACTGTACGGGGGTGAGACCTCAGCTCTGCAAGGGTACACTCGGCGTGCCACGTTGTCGCTCCGTCACGGGATACTGCATGATGACGACACAGTCTCAGCAGCAGCGAGGGAACCGGCAGGGAGGCAGTCAAAGTCTCTCAAAGTCTCTCAAAGTCTCTCATATGCCCAAAATTACCACCGGGAGTAATACTAGCAGGGTGAAGCCAAAGGAGGCAATGGCAATATTAAGGCACTAGATAAAAATCATCCAACATGTTTCGTAGAATAAACTACTTCTTCAGGGAATAATTTAGCCATTACCCAGAGGTCTTAAGTACCTAACAAAGATGTCTCATTGGTCAAACAATTAAAAATGGACCAATCATCTAGACTAGGTAATGGTTAAAGTGATAGGGAAGATGACATCATTACTTTTAAAACAACAACTTTATTAACTACATACATAATAAAAAGATTTTATAAACATATAAACTAAACCTAGCATAAATAATTAAAAGCATGCTGGAATAAAAGAAACACAATATTAGTACTAAAATAGATAGTATCATATAAAAGATGCAACTAAAAGTAACAATATAAATATGTATAGACAATAGAACAGAGCAGGGAAAACAGAGATACATACAGTAGATCAGTGATATCCCTTGGGTTTAAGTGGAGAAGGGGGCTAGAATTTTTTTTTAATAAAAATTCCTCTTAATAAAGTGCCCAGATGTCAACATCCTCATTTAACCCCTTAGGGGACATAGGGCCTCATGCAGTAAGCGTCGATTAAGTGAAATCGGCAAGCTTACCGATTAGTCATGTTAATGGCGATTTTTCCTCTCCGTATGCAGTAAGTGCCGAATACATTCAAAATCAACCCGAAAACAAATCCGCCCACTCTCACGATGATTAGCCGATCACACACAGGTGTATCGGCGTGCGTGGCGGGGTGCTGATAGGTTGCCCAATCACAAATCTTGCTGAATCAGGCGAAACAAGCATGTATTGGATTGCGCGCCATATTTAAAGGCAACGTGTAGTGCTAATCATTCTCTGTGTTGTTGGGAGTGAGAGAGAGAGAGACGCACAGAGCTGGCTGATTGAACATTTGCATATTGACTGAGAGACTTGTTGTGTATTGGGTGAGCTTTGTCCATTGTTGTTTTGTTTACATCTTTGTCTTGTTTTATATGTGGAAGTGTTTCGTGTGATTGGCTGTACATTTATTGTCTGTTTTTTGTGAGTGCTGGAAGTATGCCCGCAAAGCGTGGGAAGAGTGATGCTGGTGGGAGTGGGAGTGCTACTCGTGCGAGTACGTGTCGGAGTGAACGTACTGTTCAGGGGAGTGATGTTGCTGGTGCACCGAGTGGTGTTGCTGGGAGTGTGAGTGCTGTTGCTGGGAGTGTGAGTGCTGTTGCTGGGAGTGGGAGTGCTGTTGCTGGGAGTGGGAGTGCTGTTGCTGGGAGTGGGAGTGCTGGTGCTGGGAGTGGGAGTGCTGGTGCTGGGAGTGGGAGTGCTGTTGCTGGGAGTGGGAGTGCTGGTGCTAGGAGTGGGAGTGCTGGTGCTAGGAGTGGGAGTGCTGGTGCTAGGAGTGGGAGTGCTGGTGCTGTGAGTGCTGCTGGTGGCGCAGTTGCTGATGGGGTGGATGGTGGTGGCGTGCTTGCTGGTGGGCAGCTTTTGGAGTCTCTTCCATTGGAAGAAGGAGAGTCCAGTCAGCACCAGGCAAGCTCTGACCCTAAACCTGCTCGGAAGAAACGTGTGGAGAAGCCACGTAATCCTCGCTTCAATGACCAGGAAAATACAGCTCTTGTCACTGGCATTCTGGAGCACTATGACAGTATATATGGACATTTACTAGGTAAGTGTACCTTTACATTTATTATTCAAATACATGTGATCCTAGGTCATCTGAGTTTTGTTCATATGCAAATATGGGTTCAGAATATCTTTCTATGTTAATTAGTCTGGAAACACAGCTTTTTATCATGCCTTACAAGGACAACTAAACACAGGCGGTCAATTTGCCATAACTGCATACAATATGAATGCAACCTTGCTTACATGTATAGGTTTAGTAGTGAATGCTCATGTGCTTCACATATTACACCTAAAACAGCATGTTTGCTATCTCTTGGAACAGCTAGTAGTGTAGGAAACTGGTGCTTCTATTATTATTAATTTACCTCATATATTTTATATGTTTTTCAAGGGCGGACAAGTTCAGCAAGCAGAAAAGAAATGTGGGACACAATAGTCATTGGTGCCAATGCGTGTGGGAATCATGTGAGGGACAAGCGGAATTGTCACAAGAGATTTGATGATATTAGGTCCAAATTGAAAAAGAAAATACAACACCAACGCGTGCATGCTACTGGCACTGGAGGTGGGCCGACACCACAACGTCTCATATTAAGTCCATTGGAGGAGCTGCTTCGGGCAAAATTACTTCCCGTCGTCGTGGAAGGCTTACCTGGTGACCGTGATATAGGAATTTATCCCTCACAATTTCCACCAGGTGAGAAATATTAATGTCGTTGCTTACAGTTATTTTGCATATTTACACTGCTTTTTATAC